>JALLAY010000018.1:9049-36513 GCA_036939635.1 Cyclotella baltica | reverse complement strand
AATATTAGTGAAGGCAATTGAGAGATTATCTCTCGCAATATTAGCGAAGCAGTACGTAGGCTGCTACGATGACGTATGCTTCAATTGTAGTGAAGCATAATCAGTTAAGCAGTACATGGGCTGCTACAATGATGCTTCGATTGTAGTGAAGCATAATAAGTGATTAATTATATTACTTAGTCACTTATACGTTAAAATAAATCTCTTGAAGAATGAGATTACGATGTAGCCTAAATAGATTAGGACGAGACGAATAGATACGTAGGCATGTCTTGTTGCCATAATGAAGCTGCCACTCTGAACTCTGATGCCGTTATCGCTGTGCTAGTTGGATTGATGTTGTTGATTTGGTCAACGGTGAACCTGATACTAACTCCAAGTGACTCCTTGCATCAACAGCACCCGAATGTTTTTGTTTTTTTCGTCTACAAATGAACATGAGCATCTTTCACATACACACTGTCATGTTCATTATTTTCTCTGCATTTTGACCGTAGCCCGTACTTACTACGCAACGGCAACACTTTCACTGTCAAGTTTTTGTTTCCTTTCATTTATTTACAACCCTACACTTTTCCGAAAACCAAAAACTGCCTCGAAACACGTCTCTGCCTCCACCTTGTTGACGTCGGCCTATTCACTACACTTTTCGGAGGTTGCGAGATTGGAACGGTGTCATGCAGCAATTTTTGCTAGCTTCACTGGTTGGTTAGCCGATAATTGTTCGTTTGATCCCTGGAGCTGGAGGTGATGTGCAATAGGTTGCATGATAAGAGTTGATTTGCATGGTTTGTTGACGTGGGTCGAGATGATCTAGGTCGACGTGGACTATTCAACTGAGTACACCATTTTCTCGTAGTTTGGCGGTCAATGAATTCGAAGTCCCGGAGCGGATCCGATGAACGAGACGGCAAAGGGAGTGTGGCACTGGCTGATTGCGTCTCTAAAGTGCATTGGGGATGGCATGTCGTCCAATCTTAGCTCATTGATCTTGATCTCTTACCATAATGCTTGATGTGCTTTTGTTGGTGATTGCCGTGTAAAGTGTGTGAGATTGGCGTGGGTATCTCATGGATGCTTATGGATACCTTTTTTCAGTACAAATTCTACGTGAGATATCCGTATGTAGGTTACGTAGAATTTTGTACTCATCGCACGGTATTGGCATTTACGAGTCCCATTTACTGCATTTATTTCAGTTCGTCAAACTTGTGTGCATCAGATACCTAGTAAGTCTAAATAGTGAAAATGACCCAACAATTGATAACTTCAATCTACTTTACTTTGGGCCACTTGTATTTTCCAGCATTTGCTTATATTTTTCAAGTTCTGTCTTGAGGTCATGTTCCCTGGCAGAAGCCAACTCTTGTTCTAATTTCAATCTTTCCTTAAGACTTCGGACTTCCGTTTCTGCCACTGTTCTCAATTCAATTTCTTGACCTAGGTTCTTACACAACATCTGAAGCTCATCATCATGATTTAGATTCATTGACTTTGAAGATGTTATTGCATTATTCTCCCGATGTCTTTGAACAGTTTTGTTATCTTTCAAAATAGAAGATGCAGAGAGTTTTGCTAAAGCCTCATCTCTTTCTTTCACTGTTGAAGAATAAGAAGCCATCATTAAATTTAGTACAGATGAGACGGCAGGAATGTCAGTATCATGTGCTTTCGATTGGTTTGCCATACACAGATGTTTCTTGTTGATACCCTGGGTGCACGTTGCAACATTTTCATAAACATCAAGGGCATGCGCTGCTCTTGATGTCAGTGGAACTGGCACATGATGAGTTGTTTCGAGCACAGAATCTTCTTTAATTGAGTGGGGAATGCTGAGAAAATCAACAGTAGCTTCCAGTGCATCGGGTGGTAAGTCACTTGAAACTAATGTTTGAAGAAAGGCTTTTATCACTTCACCTGAATGAGAGGCATGAGACAGTAAATCACATCGTTGGCAATACGAAACAACATATGGCAAATATGTAGACTTACAGTAACTCTTGGTATGAAGAGAAATGTTGGAGAGTGACTTGCTAGCATCTAGCGTCCCATGAAGGATGGTGCCAGACACTCGAATACTTTCTAGAGGAGAGAGTCGGTGGAAAATTGTATCCATTGAAACTATTCCTTTTGCCGCTTCATGGTGGGTGATTTCTGATGCACACTGAAAATGAGTTGAAAATGTCTCTGAAATCAGAGCATGGAAGAGTAGAATATCAGTTAGTGATTTAGACACAGTTGTTACTGATCCCGATCCTACATCTGTTGAAATGATTTTGAACTTCTTCAGTTTAAGCCCCGAGTCCACATTTCCAGCTTGTGCTGGTTGTGACTCGGTTGCAACAGCTTCGGGATGCTCTCCATTGGCCAGTGAAACAATTTCCACCTCACAAACCACCACATCAACCAACCAGTCACCCTTAGCTCTTGTAAGCACGTTGCTTTTTTCAGCAAGATATTCATCATTGTGCAACACTAGTGGGTGGCCTGCTTTGATAAACTTCACCCTAACTGGTAAGTCCGAATGCGATGAGAATGTCTCTCTTGCATCAAACTTGATAGATTTCTGAGCCTTGTTGTCATAATTCTTTGATTGTGACATATTGGTATTGCTCAATTGTCTAGCCACCACTTGGCTTTCGTTGGCAGCATTTCTCACAGCAGTACTGATAGTATTCAATTTTTCGTCTATTTTCAGCCGTCTCATTGTATTAGACATGGACTGGTCTAAATCAGCAAGTTTCTTCTTCATTACCTCTTGCCTATTGTGCTGCACTGAAGAGTTGTTTGGAAATTCTAATGCACTTGATTCAGATCCAATTGCCTCAAGTCCTGGTGGTTCTACTTTGTGAGCTGTATGTGACGCCGGATTGTCTCGAGTCATAGCGTCTTCATCCATTATTGTTCGAACTGCTGAAGACAACTTCGTCACTTTCACAGCGGCACTTTTCTTCAGCCCAGAGAATCTTTGTCCCAAGTCAGTTCCAGGGTTAGCAACGGCGTTGCTTGATGCGTTTGACTCCAAAGCTTGCCTGAGGCCACCACGACTTTTCTCAGAAGCAGCAATCACGCCACCCTTCGCTGATTTGAGAGCAGAATTAAACTTTGAAGATGCGAATCGTGACTTTTTTAGTAGGTCACGAGATAGTGGCATTGGTGCTTTAATTTCTTGGGGCTCCTGTACTACGGTAGGACTCGCCTGCTCCGTTTGTGTATTAATTGGTTTTTCTGTGGTTGCATCTAGTTCCAAAGTAGATACAATATTAGTAGATTCGCACAATGACCCCGTCAATGATATTGTCTCCATTTCAACACTGCTCCCATCTGTGTCATCAGAATTTTCATTATTTTCAACCACTGGAGATGGTGTCTTCATTGCACTGGTTTCATTGTCAATTTCTGGTTGACGGAGTTCATTCTCAGACACTTCTCTGGATGATTCGTCTTGGGGAGCTTTGTCATTATATGTATCTTGATCACATGGTTCTGTCGATGGCAGTGATTCCTTGGTCAATTCAAACTCCCCTGGCTTGTCAACTGTAGCGGTGCCTTGGTCTGCAGTGCTTTGCTTAATTTGATATGAAATGGCAGACACCCACATCTTGAACTCGTCATAATGGCCTGCGACACAAAATAACTCTGTGCCACTGGAAGAATCAACCAAAGCAAATCCTTTTTGTTGTAAATGAGTGCCGGCAATGCCTAGAGGTGCATTGGATGTTAATGGTATTGTTATAACACGCAATGAGGTTGATACAGCAGATATGGGAAACACCAAAATAGGTGTGGAAGCTCCAGGGTGTTCATAGCACATCTAAAAGAAGGTAGTGTTTTGTCATTAAGAGAGAGCATCACGACAAATTACAGCTTGTAAAAATGATAACATAATGTGTTTGGCTCACCAGAAGTGAGCTGTGGTTAAACACCACCCAATATCTTGACAAGGTAGGGGTTGAAAAAAGACGATGAAATGACAAGCCTGATCCCTCACAAATCCGAAGCCATCCAGACACGATTGGTGTAACTTTTTTACAGCAAAGGTGATTTAGAGCNTGATCCCTCACAAATCCGAAGCCATCCAGACACGATTGGTGTAACTTTTTTACAGCAAAGGTGATTTAGAGCGAATACAATAACGGATATTCTTGAATGGCAAAAGAGAAAGGACTGTAAATCTTACCCAATGACAGCATGCCGACACGTTCTCTCTCTTTTGCAAACAAAGATAACCGAAGTTTTTCAATTGTATCTTCCGCATTGTTGAGAAGGCAAAGTATTTTCGAATGATAGTCCCCTATCAAGCTGTGAATTTGTGATGATGCCACGCGAGTTGATGATGAACTTGGAATCAAGAAATACAGCTTCATGCTCAGATATGACATGAGTGCACCGATTGTAAGAGAGGAGTCAATCAATCCTTTCGTCTCTTTATCTCCGGTGTTTGAGTTCCAGTCTATCACAAAGGCTGGAAGCAACACTTTTCGTTTGCCATGTATGTCTAGACTGATGAGAGATTGTTTTGATTTGACAGCATAGAATGTGTCAGGGCTGGCGTCTCTCCCTACAATATTTCCCCACTGGTTATCACGGCCGCACTGATGTTTCAAAATCGGGCTTTTCAGCTGACTTATTGATCCTGTATGACCAGCAGCTACTTCAATGTCTTCAAACGTGAGGGAAAAGTTTCCGCCATTCGTTACAGAAGGGATTTTAACAGACAAGTTGTTGATGAGCATTCGATTAAATACAGTGCTCCTGTCATCAGTTTGAAACTTTTTAGATGAAGTACTACTAAAACCAAGTGAGGCTGAAACTTGGAACATCATCGAAATCAGTGCTGTCATAGTTGATTGGGTAGATGACTCAAAAGAATGGCTTCTTGAGTAAAAATAGACTGGTGCGGAGAATGCAGCAACTGCCAAGTCAGAAAATGTCTTAATTGCATCAACATCCAAGGAAATGATCAATGGAGAAGCAATATCAACAGCAAACGTCGTAGTTTCGTGACATGTGTCAGATGATGAGTGATGAGCTGAATTGTGGCATGCCCTTAGCATGATGTTGCTCTCACATTGGCTAGATACATCTTCTTCGTCCTCTGGTGATGATGGGTCTGGCAGTGATGTTCCAGTGGTCACAATATTGATCGGTTCGTGATTCTTTGATATCAACTGCAATGAAAACCCTCCAAGACAGCATTTCTGTACTGTAATTGTGTCTTTAGCCAAGGAATCAACGGTAGACTCCGATCCAAACTCAATCTGATGCAGTTTCAGATTGACTAGTTGTAGCACATTGTCTTCATTGAAACCTTTGCTAGCCAGATTGATTGAAAAGTCTGATACATGAACACAAACAACACTGGCAGCAATAGTTGGACCATCGTCTGCTTTAACTATCAATGATTTGTTGAAGGAGCATGGGTCCATTATCCCTGTGACATGATACTTTAGTGTGCTGGCTGCACTTATGGCCCTCTCAATCACAATGCTTGATTCCAGTCTTTGAATTAGGGATGAAATGAGGATTGTTTGGTCAATTTGAGGAGGTCCACTTATATCCATTGATTGTTGAACTGGATGGGTGTGCTGAATGTGTATCAATGTTGTTATTTTTGTCGGCTTAATGAGGTAGTTGAGGTTTCTATCACAATGCTGTTGAGGAAGCTCATGTAAAGGAACAATCTCCAATGCAAAATCCGATAGAGTAACCTGCATTCTAAAATTTGTAGCTGTATCCTCAGGGCTAAGGTATTGACTTCCGTCTCTGCACGACAAATCTCCTTTGTCATTTGGAAAACTAGTCGATGGCCCATCAGAAGCAGTGATGGTGCCAGAGAGAAATCCAACTGGCAATTGTGAGGTTACCAGAACCGTTGAATTAGAGATACTGCAAACGACATCGGCCAAACCACAAGATGAAAAGGAATATACAGGGTGGGGCAACCTAACAGCAATACCAGCAAACTTTGCAGTGACACTCCTAAGATCAGACGATAATGCAGATAATTTCCCACTAGCAGAACCATACCAACCAGGGATAGGCTGGAGATGATTCTTCAAGTAAAAGTCAGACTGGGAGATCGCCATCATATCAGGAGTAATTTCATCCAACCACTCCCCTGAAAACCATCGATCGTCCCACGAAGCTGTAGATACAGCTATCACCAGTCTGCTGATTGGGTCTGAGTCTATACAAATGTCAATTTCCCCAAAATTAGCTTCATGCATCACAAACGTCTTACTCCACTGGGCAAACTTTTCATCTACAAAAGACACGGTCGATTTGATGGACACGGCACGGGGACCACGGATGCTAGGTCGTGCCCATTTCCAACTAACCTGGCGTTTTTCCATCAGGGGAAAGCCATCTTGATCGTCTTCGTCGATAAATTCATTCTCTGGGGTATGGTTGCGCATATTGTTCATGTGAGATGCTAGAGAAAAAAGATCCCGACCATCAAATAGCCTGGAGCCTATCTTCATCAATGGGAGGTATCTAATAACTGAAGGATCTCCAAGCTCATTTAATCGATAGAGTGATTCCATCATGTGCAGATATCGTAAAGAGCATTGGACATTGCCCCCAATCTCGCCTGGACAAGCAAAAGCATGAATTTGAATTAAATCTTATGCATCAAAGGTGTCGGTCAACTCATTTCGATATCAAACTCACCAGAGGGTTTTGGCCAAATACACTCAACCATAATCCCTTCAGCCAGCAACTCAAGACAATGCCTGTGAACTACTGCATTTATTGAATCACCTCCTTTGCTCTTGAGATGATCCTGTGGCAAGAACAATTTGGCATTGACCTTACGAACTGTCAAACTAAACGATAACTTTTCAAATTTCTGTGCTCCAGATGCCAACACAATCACTGCTTTCCGTCTGCGTTTGTATTTAGCCGGTGCTTCGTCCTCCTGACTGGTAGTTTGTAATGAATCTCCCAGGGATTTGGAGCTACTCCCTCTCAGCATGGAACTTGTCTCAACAACACTATTGTTTGTAGTTTCAACAGCTTGAGATTCAACCTCCATCCCCTGCTCCTTCTTCCAAGCCAGATACGCCTCATCATGTTCCTCATCAGGTTCTTCTTCGTCTGCACTGCTTTCATCGTCATCTTCTTCCATGTTCACGACGGGCATAAAGTCATCGGGTCCCAATTCTTCTTCCCCCTTCTTCTCTGCATTCTTAGTGGGTGTGTTGCCATGTCCCATGGACATTTCACCATCTGTCTCTGACAACAAAGGATCCACAAACGATCGATCTTTATACATGCAATGCTGTAATCCTGCCAATAGATGAAGTACTGATTGAAATTTGCACCCCAATGGCTTTTGCGTGCTATTGGCATCACTTGATGATAGGTCCAAATTAACATCAACGTCATTGCATAAAATATCGACATCGACACCAGTTATAGCTGCATCCCGTAGGCGTCGTGTGTAAGCCACGTGCATGTCAATGTTACAGTCTGATATGAGTGTCGATTCACCCTCCTTCTGCTTATTGTTGGTATAATATTGCTGCCCTTCATCCAAAACGTCAATACTACCCAACATACTCAACTTTTTATAAATTGTATATGTTCTATGACCAAACCGCATATTACGTTGTTGTGCCGATAAATCATTATGTGACCAAATTTGTTCGGGTGTGCCTACTTGTCCTTGTTGGGTGACTGATATCCATTCACTGTGTCATATTGTAGAAAATATTAAGATGAGTAATGTTTTAATTAGTTGAGTGGCAATAAGGAAGAGTGTTGTACATCAGATATTAAAAACATGATTTTTCATTGTGAGTATATGCTTAAGAAGAAATAGCATATCCTAATTGTAACAGTCCAAACACTCAACATCCAAGCCATTTGGTCATAAAGTTCACATTATTGAAAAATAACAAAGAAATTGTACGATGCCATCAACAAAAACAAAGACAGTCACATATTGTCAATGGGTTGAATGCAGCACAAACAAATATCTGAGCAGTTACTAGTAGAAAAGGCATACATATCCTCTTGGCTGCATGGAAACAGCAACAAGCAACGAATAAACGAATGAGCAACACAAATACACCTCCATAAAAAATACAGCCACAACCATCTATATACTCACACATTCCTCAACCTCACGCCCACAATTGGAGGACTCCAAACCCCCCTCCGTCTAGTCTTGAATTTTCCCAACGGTCGAAATGTGAATTTTATCGTATTGATTCTGATGCATAGATTGTCTTGTATTCGGTGGAGTAGGTTGTATTGCTTTTGTTGCTTCTGTTGTTGTTTTTGTTGTTTCTGTGCGGCCATTGCCTGGGCTACTGCCTGCTGCTGTGACTGTACACCTGCTGCTGCATCCCCGCCCTCCTGACCATTTGCCTCGGTGGCTGTACCATGATCAAAATCCAGCACCTCCTCCCCAACCGCAACAACCTCATCAACAACCAAAACAACGGGACTTTTCTTTAAATTAGTGTAACTTGTAACTTCTAACCGGAGTTCGGACAATGTCACCTCGGTAAGACGGAGTGGTAGTGATGTTCCAGTGGTGGTGGATAGGAGGGAGTTTAGATGGGACACGTTTAGGGATATGTTGGTTATTGACCCCTGTGTTAAGATTGAAGAAAATCAAGAGATCAATAAATTGAAGAGATGAGTGCGTGAACATGAGATCAATGAATTTTAAGGACGCAGGTGATAAATAGGCCAAGAAACAAATAAATGTGACGCTGATGGAGAACACTTACCTTACCAGCCAAAAAGCTGGCATTAATTTTAGTCTTGGCTGCATTAGTGCTATCGTCATCGTTGTAATTGAGGATTATTTTGGACAGTTGGTCCTTGAAGAGGTTTAGGACAAAGTTTTCCATGGTAATGATTAGCAAAGATTTATATTGTTTTAGAGACGTTTATTTCAGAGACAGCCATGTAGGCATTGACAGATGGATGAGGCGGTGGTTAGTTGTAGACATGGTGATGGAGCGATCTATCCGTCGGCAGTCGGCATGCGGGATGGCGAATGGCGAGCCCCATTGTTGTGAGCGAGGGAGAGGGACGAAAGGCATTTTCATTTCTCAGTCTAATTTAAAGGTAGTTATAAAATGGAAAAAGATATACATAATCATCACCATCATAATATAATAGTAAAAGATGTCGTGGTGGTACGTGTCCGTCCGTGACCCCAAAATCCAAAACTCTTCTCTATTTTACACGTAAACTTTAAATTATAGTCAAACCGCCGACGTTTTTAATATTGCCCCCCAAACCTTTCACACCCAAGACACATCGCCCCGCTCCGCTCCCCCCTCTCATTTTTTCGATTTGTTCGCAACCCAAAACGCAACAACTCAATAACTCAAGGAACCAACCAATGCACAACAACGCCTCCCTCTCAATTTCAACCCATTTTAATCTCCTCTTTTCCGAACGATCGATTCGACAGTGAGTATAGAATCCCGTCTTCTGTTTGATTATTGATTTCCCTTCAAATTCAACATCTCCCACTTACTGTGTGCCTTTTCTTTTGATTTGTTCGCAACCATTACTAAACAACACGCCTCTCGAATTTCAACCTGCCTTCCCGATCGATTTGTCAGTGAGTACTTATTCGTTTTCTTTTTGATTGATGATTTGCATTCGAATTCAACCATTCTCCCGCCTTGACAGCAATCGAATCGATCCCCGTTTCCCTGTTCAAGTCCAGTAAGTCCAACACGACAAATTCATTTGCCATTTCATTTGCGACGTCGACAACTTTAAATCCATCCGACCACGTTCTATGTACACATTTTATTTCTTTGTCACTGTCGAATTCCATTGATTTCAGCCAGGCCCACCGATTGGATTCGATTACCCATCTCCATCTCTTAAATCAAGTCCATGTCTTCTCATCCCCCTCCAACAACACAGCACTTACTCAATAAAGTAAGTGTCGATCTTTTTTGTTGATTGTTGAATCAAAAGCTTTCGTGTCTAATCGATCACCACTATTGGACCCCGGACTCTCTTCCCATTCTCCATTCGCTTTGTTCTTGCTTTGCTAATAACCCCAGTGCACTTTGCAATTAATTTGAACCCGGCCCTATCAATTTGATAATGGCAATGATTGAATCAGTAGCCATCAGCCTTTCCACTTACTACAAATCCAAGCCATACAGAAATGTCTTATTGTTGTGAGTCTGATTTTTCATTGGAGTGATACTTCAAAAATTGTTCAACCCCAAAACTAATTCATTTCTTCTTTCGTCTCATGGATACCAAAAAGTAAATCCAATTGACAAAGCCAGATTCGAAAATTAACTCACCTGAACACATGGAATACTGGGGGATTGAAAGAACGGACAAAAATTATCTTAACTCAAGCAACAGGACGGCCAGTGAAAGTGAATTCAGGATATGTGACAATCAATCTTCTCCACAAGAAGCTAAGTAAGTAATTGGAACTGGACAAAAGAGGATGCAACAATAATTTGTAATGCAAGAGCAAGAACTCAGCCCCAACTCTGGTTCAACATTTATTTGCTGAATTATGCTCTGACTCGACTTGAACACTAATGAGTAAATACCCAATCTCACTAGCTTATCTAATAAAATTCCGTTACCTTAATTTTTATACCCATTGATATGCACCAATACTTTTCTTTAAAGCTCACCAAACAATGGGTTCACAGCTAGCCATCAACTTCTGTAGAGCATCGCGAAGCGCTAGGCGGAGCGAAGCGGAGCCTAGTAATCTATAAATTATCTACTGCACTCTCATCATTGGCGTAAGACATTTAACACATTTACTAGCACAAAAACTCAAATACAACATGAAATTGCCTCAAAAAATATAGTACCTCAAAGTATCCCCCAACCAATTCAAGAATGATGATAAACACTTGTAAGTACACACAAAAAGATCAGGTTTAACATCAACTTGTTCTCGTAAAGGCTTAAGCAAACATTGGTTTTCTTTTCTATTCATACCCTCAGTAGACTTGCCAAAACCTCCAGCTCCACCCATGCATACCACCTCCCTCTTTACCTTGCTTTACCGCCCTTTTACCGTTCATCATTGTAGGTGAGAAATGGGTGAGAAGTAAACTTCAACTCACTCACACCTGCCTCAACTTCAAGTAACAGAAGAGTACCATACTCGAAGTTCGGAAAACTAGCTCGTACAACCAACAACAGCCAACAACCTTCAAATATCAAATCGACGATCGACGACCGACCGCAACCCGCAACCCGCAACAGACTCCTCTGGTCGTCTTCCAGGTGCAGGCAGCCATGGCAATGCTCGTTCGTTGTACCATTGCCCGTCCTCGATAGTGCTTAATTTTGTTTCACACATAAAGTGTTTCCGGTTTATGCTTTAACTGGTAAGTCTAAGGTTAATTGTGAGTGTTTAGTCCTTTAATCTGTCTTTCAAGTTGTAATTTGTTAATTGATGCTAATTGTTCATTCATTGCAGCCTGTCGTCAGCATAACAACCCCAGCAAAATACCATTAAGAAATCAATAGCCACATCACTTAAATCAAAATGACACCCAACATAAACGCAAACCAAAATTCAGCAACCACCGATGAAAATGAAGGCATCATCGTCGGACCCGATCTCAACCCCACAAAATCCCTCATGGATAAGAAGCTCTATCGACACATCACACTACCCAACGGTTTGAAATGTGTATTGATTTGTGATACTGTGGCCATGCGACAGCGCAAGCTGGAGGGATGTTATGAAGACGACACTGATGATTCTAGCGAAGACGATGAGGCTAGTCATGATGCCACAGACGACAATGATGAACGCAGCGACGACGACAGCGAAGAAGAATCCAAATCCTCAAACTCCGGCCTACGCAAAGCAGCCACAGCCCTAACCGTAAACGTAGGATCCTACCACGACCCTCCCTACCTCCAAGGCCTCTCACATTTCCTCGAACACATGCTCTTTCTCGGCACCGAAGCCTTCCCCGGCGAAAATGAATACGACGCCTTTTTATCGCAACACGGCGGAGACGATAATGCCTTTACTGACATGGAGTACACATGCTACCATTACTGTATTCCGCAAGATGGAGATGGCGAACGTAATGTATGGAAGGCGTTGGAAATGTTTAGTAGTTTCTTCATTTGTCCTTTGTTGGGTGGCGACCAGGCGGAACGGGAGTTGAATGCGGTAGAGAGTGAGTTTGAATTGAATAAGAAGGATGATGATTGTAGGTTGAGTCAGGTTATGGCGTATACGTGTGGGATGAGGGGTGATGCGCCTATTATGGGAAGGGAGTATGCAGCAAGTCAAAGTGAAACAATTGATAGTCAACTATATGGAGAGATTAATGACAGACCATTTCATCCATTTGCCAAATTTCCATGGGGTAATGCCACATCCCTAAAATCCGAACCAGAGGCATCAGGCATCGACGTAATGAAAGAACTACGCAACTATTACCACACACACTACTACGCCAAAAACATGCGTCTCGTAGTAATGGCAGGCTATGAACTAGACGAAATCCAATCTCGAGTCATTCAGTACTTCACCGCCATCCCGTCCGATCCACGCCTCCCCAGTCCAACCTACGATGCATCCAACCCAAGAAAATGTATAACCAACCTCCATCCATACAAATTGCCATTCCATCCATCCTCCCTATGTAAAATATACAGAATGATACCAGTCAAAGATCGACACACTCTAACAATCACGTGGCAGATCCCCTCCATGTGTCAATATTGGCGTACCAAACCGGCAGATTATTTAGGCCACCTGTTGGGACATGAGGCATCAGGATCGATATTGAGTAGTTTAAAGTCTAGGGGGTGGGCTATGGGATGTTCCGCTGGGACGGGGGAGGATGGGGAGTCGGATGCTAGTACTCATGCGCTTTTTATGTTTCAGGTTTCGTTGTCGAAGGGTGGGATGGGGTGGTGGGAGGAGGTTGTTGGAGTTGGTAAGTATGTTGAGTTTATTTATGTTTTGTTGATATAAATTTTTGTTGCATTTTTCATGTGTCACCAATCTGACCTATTGGTTGTCTCTAAACTTGACATTCTTCAGTATTTGCTTACATTGGTATGCTACGGCACCATTTTCAGACGGGTTACATAGACAGTGATGGGAATAAAGTGGAGGGTCTTGCACCTTGGATTTATAACGAGCTCAAGTCAATAGCTGCATTATCTTACAGGTATGATGATGAAGGCGATGTGACTGATACTGTTGAGGAGATTGCAGGTAAGACGTTATGTAAGACATGGGCGGTGCTACTACCTGCCAACAGTTAACTAATGCCAAATATTTCTATCATAGGATCAATGTGCCCTTGGTGGAATCTCCCAGATGAGCACCTCCTGGATGGAGACTCTCTGTTATTTGATGACGTTGTAGAAAACGATGTTGTGAAAGACACCCTCTTCAACTATTTTACACCTGAAAATGCAAGGATTGATTTAATGTCTTCCCTATTCGGTGGCGATGGAGACGATGAAACCTCCGAACCCCTTGATGAAAATGGGGATACAACCATGAAAGAGGATGGTGACATACACCATTCATTTGATGTTGCCAAAGCAGGTCCTCCACAGATTGAGCCGAGGTTTGGTACCAAGTTCTGGGTAGAGGATATTTCGACAGATACACTTCAGCGTTGGTCAGATGCTGCTGTTGCTAAGTTACCTCCGTCTGAATTGCTGCTTGATCTTCCTCCGCAAAATCCTTTTATTCCTACCCATCTGGAGCTAAAGCCACTTCCTGGTGAGTATTACCGTCTATGGATGTTTAGATTTATCTACCAAGTGTTACAACTTACTTACCTTCTTTTCAATCGCTGCACTCTTTCATCTATCTTTTTTCAGAGGATGACGCTGCACATCCTCTCCTCAATTGCTCCGTCAAGGTATGCGTCACAGTAGGCAAGAAAAAGTCATGGTTCCCCGCCGTAGCAACGCAGTACAAAATCCAGAAAAATAAGTCATCTGGTATTCATCAACTTTTGCTATCGTATGAAGATGAGGATGAAAAATGGCATGTTCTTGATTCTCCAAACCACAAGGCTTTCACTGATGATGCTTTATTAGAACCTGGGTATGAAGGAAGCTTGGGTAAGTTTGATTATTGTAATGAAGTATTGTACGTCATTCTAGATGGATGGCTCATTTTGCTTACCTTCACACCTACAGATGGCGGCAAAATAAAATTTAGAGTAATTTCAGTGCCGAAACACGGAGAAGGAGCCGTCCTACGTTATGGTGATGCAGATCATGATGACGATGTAGATGATGGTATTGCTTTTCCACCTATCCCTCCAGCTGCTCTTCCATCTCGTCTCCCAAGACTGATTCATGAAAAACATGGTATCAAGGTATGGCATTTGCAAGATCGAAAGTTCCATCGCCCGGTAGCAGATTTGAGGATCAAAGTTGATTGCAATGATGTCAATGACTCTGCATTGAAACAGGGCTGTCTTGAATTGTTCTGTCGACTATGTGCAGATGCATTGGTTGAAACATGCTACTTAGCGAGCACTAGTGAGTTGGGAAGTTCACTCTCTCCCAGTGATACTGGCTTTTTCATTCGAGTTTCAGGCTTTGATGACAAGTTGTTGGAGCTAGCCAAGATAGTTCTCAACGTAATTACTAGCTTTAGAGGAAGAGAGGATTTGCCACCGATCATCAAAGATGGTAGATTTGAAGCATGTCTTGAAAGCTTGTTGCGTGGGTACCGCAATTCTGGAATGAAAGCATCTGGTTTTGTTACTAGTTTGCGATTGATGTGTCTTCGACCATCTATCAAGTCATCACATTCGAAATTGGAAGCAATGGAGAATATCAGCATCGCAACATTTAGCTCAACAGTTACCAGTATGTTGAAAAGGATGTCGATTGAAGCTTTTTATCATGGCAATGCAGCGAGAAAAGATGCCGACGAAGCTGTAAATGTCATCCATGAGGCATTTGTATGCGGTGAGCACCAGACCATCTCGAAAAAGAATCTTCCTGCTAGACTCGTCACCAAAGCACGTCAAGCATTAGATTGTCCCAGAATTATTGCACCCAGTTTAGATCCTACGGAACCTAACACTGCTGTTGAGCTGTACATTCAGATTGGAAAGGACTGCTTATTGGATCGATGCCTTGTGGATTTGATCACACATATTTTAGAAGAGCCATTTTACGCAGAATTGCGAACCCAGCAACAGTTGGGATATTCAGTGTCATGCAGTTCAAGATGGACCTATGGTATGATGTAAAAGATGAACTTTGATCATATAATTTTGACACAGCTTCCTGACTGTTGCATTCACTTCATCACAGGTGTCATTGGAATGAGCTTCAAGATTGTTACGTCTGTCGTTTCAGCCGAGGAGGTAGTCAAACGCATTGACAATTTTCTGTCCCAGTTTCATTCAGAGTTGATCAATATGAGCAGTGATACATATATGGAACATTTGGTTGGGCTTGCAAAGAACAAACTTGAAATGTTTGATTCTCTTGAAGAGGAAACATCATTTCATTGGAGTGAAATTACAGAGGGTCGATATGATTTTGAAACACATAGAGAGGAAGTCCACTGTCTTAGATCAATAACCAAGGAAAATTTGATTGAAGCTTATGATGCATGGCTTTTGCCCGCATGTAGTCAAGGAAAGCCGAAGAAGCGCCGTGGAATGGTTTTTCAAGTAATTGGGTCAGGTGAAGGAGTTGTTTCAGAGGGACGGCCTTGTACTGATCATACTACTTTAGGAGGTCAGGTTGATGATTTGGTTTCTCAGTTTTACGCTAAGAACAAGGACACATGGGGGCGAATTACTTTTGGGGCATCTTCTCTCAAAAGGGGTCATACAGATTGACTTGATGCGCTTTTGTAACCAACTCTCATAAGTTGTTTAGGCGTTGAAAATGTTGCGTGGATTAAGGTATCTAATTTGGAGCTTACGAAACAACTAACTTGCCACTTGCCTGATTTGAATAAGATGTCAATTTTACTGACTGAGAGTGATTTTGTCCTTAACTACTCATCATGCTTTAATATGCCAAAAAACAGATAGAGGGTTATTTACTGCCTCCACTGGCTGAGGCTAGGGTTTCACAATCCAATAAAATCAGAAAATAGCAATATGTACTCCACATAATTTGACATCTAGGCAACACACACATGCAAGCTCAATGTCAAGATTTTTTAAAATCTTAGTTGTATCGATATTTACACCGGGGCGATTGGTGTCCGTTCGTTGGTTGGTTGGTTCGGTCGTTTCGTCACGTCAAAAACATAACTTTATAAAAGAGAGGAAGTGTCAAATTCTGATGAGATGACGGACGTATATATGAAAAGATCGTGACGCGCCTTCGCCAATCTTGAAGTTCGTGTGCATTTTTCGATCCACGATCTCATTCATCGGTTCTGTATGCATTTTCCATATCATCACGTCGTGGAAGTAGATCGAAAATGCTCAGGAACTTCAAGTCTCTCGTGTACACTATGCCAGCAACAAAGAGAAAAATGTTATTTTTCATTTCCCCTACTTTTCTATGAAGTTTTTGAAATTTTAAAAATCCATAAAAATCCATAAAAGTCCATAAAGTCCATAAAAGTCCATAAAGATCCATAAAAGTCCATAAAGATCCATAAAAGTCCATAAAAATCCATAAAAGTCCATAAAAATCCATAAAATAGTCCATAAAAATAGTCAATAAAATAGTTCATAAAATAGTCAAAAAATGTGGGCATAAGTGGGCCAATCTAGTCGGGGTTAACGACGCAATCCTCATTTGCCCACCAAAACTTCCTCGGTCATTTTCCTGCGCTACAGGGTCATTAAACATAGTCATTTTATCATAATCGGACATACAAGAACCAAACCACTATCGATGCTATCAGATGCTATCGATGTGTTCGGTGCCGTCAACAAACAAATGGCAATCACTTCAAAAGTGAAAATAGTACAGCAATTAATGATTGATATAAGTTAGTTTATCATAATGTATTATGTGCTCTTGTCTATGCAATAACCGCAATAATAGTGGCGGTTTATGTGGTAAAGGCTGTCAAGATTTGGCAGCTGTGGCCAGTTGAAGTGAGTGACCGTAGTCAACAATCAAAGAATGGTTGCATCTTTTTTCAGCCGCGGCTTCCCCAGCGAAACCGACGGTCGAATGATATAATAACGATTCGACCGAAACAACTCGCATACGCAGCAGATATTGGAACGCGACCGTGAGCTGCTGTGTATGCGAGTTGTTCTGTTTACGACGGCGACCGAAACATGATCAGCAACATTTGGAGGTGTTGCTGATCATGTTGGTTGGTTGGCGTAGCTGANAACTCTTTCTATGATTATCAATGTTTTCAGATTCGCCCTCAAATCCGCTCCGCTCCGCTCCTCCCCGCTCATTTTTTCGCAACGCGGCAACGCAACGGATCGGACAACGAACCCCCTTTAAACAACAACGCATCCCTCTCAATTTCAACCTCCTCTATCTGTTCCGAACGATCGATTTGACAGTGAGTACATAATCCCATCTTCTGTTTGATTATTGATTTACCTTTAAGAACATCTCCCTGCTCACTGTGTGCCTTTTCTTTTGATTTGTTCGCAACCGTTACTAAACAACACGTCTCTCGAATTTCAACCTGCCTTTCGATCGATTCGTCAGTGAGTGCTTATTCGTTTTTGTTTTGATTGCTGATTTGCATTCGAATTCAACCAAAACCATTTACCACTGATCAAAAGCGACAACACCATTGATGTTCTCATTTCTCTCGCCTTGACAGCAATCGAATCGATCCCTGTGTCCCTGTTCAAGTCCAGTAAGTCCAACCTTGCCATTTAATTTGTGACGTCAACGACTTTAAATCCATCAGACCACGTTCTACGTACACCTTTTATTTCTCTGTCACTGTCGAATTCCATTGATTTCAGCCGGGCCCGTCGATTGGATTCGTACCCACCTCCATCTCTTAAATCAAGTCGATTGCTCAACAGTAGAACCTCCTCCAATAACACAGCACTCACTCAATGAAGTAAGTGTCGATCTTTTTTGTTGATTGTTGAATCAAAAGCTTTCGTATCTAATCGATCACCACTATTAGACCCCAGACTCTCTCCCCATTTCCCATTCAATTCGTTCTTGCTTTGCTTCATCCGCTTCACCCAATAACCTCGGTGCACTTCACAATTAATTTGAACCAAACAACATGCACAATCTACCACCAAATATAGACCGACCTCAATCAATTTGATAATGACAGTAAGTGAATTATAGCTATCAGCTTTTCCGCCTCCTACAAATGCAAGCAAGACAGGAATGTCTTAATGCCGTGAGTCTGTTTTTAATTGGATTGATACTTCAAAAATAGTTCAACCCTCTTTTGTCTCATTACCAAAAAGTAAACCCAATTGACCAAGCCGGATTCGAAAATCAACTCACCTGAACACATGGAGATTGAAAGAACGGGATAAAAATTTAATTCTCTGTCACAGTGAGTAAAACAATGTCAACTAAAGTGACAGGACGGCCAGTGAAAGTGAATTCAGGATAATATGCGACAATCAACCTTCTCCAGGAGAAGCTAAGTAAGTAACTGGAATGGGACAAAAGATACGCAACAATAATTTGATATACAAGAGCGAGACTCAGCGTGAACAAAACTATCTCAACTCTGGTTCAACATTTCTTCTTTGCTAAATTATTTTCTGACTCTATAACTTAATGACTTAAACACCATTCAGTAAATACTCTATCTCATTCGCATATCTAATAAAAGATTCTGTTACCTTGATTTGTATACACGCCAATACCTTTCTTTAGCTTACCAACAAGAAGTGTTCACAGGCCATCAACTTCTGTAGAACATCGCGAAGCGCTAGGCGGAGCGAAGCGGAGCCTAGTTCTTCTTAACCTGAAGAAGCCCCAGACACACAACAATGTCATGCGGGTTGTTTTTAATGTCGGCTCGGCCCTACTCCATCCATGTTGTCGCCAGGACCGGAGGATTTGAATTGGAGGGTTGGGGAGATAGTCTCTCGTGCTTGGCCATACACACACTCGTCTGACATCCAAAACTGGTAAGTGCGTTTGATTCAAAACCACATGTTTCGGTTAATAGCTAACGTAATTCAATAATTTTGTTCTCTGTTACAAACACTTTCAATAGTCGTATGAAGTCACCATCACTTCATGGTAAGAAGTTTATCCTATTTTAACGCCTCCACCAATAATTTAAAACTCATCTTTTATTATTCTTGTATTTAGAACCGTGGTTGTGGCTGAGTACAAGCAAATGAGATAGAGGCAAGCTGCATTTGGCAAGAATGAAGACATGTCACTTTGTGGTAAGTTTGTTTATTTTAGTGCCGCTGCCAATGATTCAAGAACTAATCTTTTATTATTCTTGTTCACTGTACTTTGTGTAATATTGTGTACAACAGGAGATATCGACTGTGGCGACGGTTGAGGAACAAGGAAGAGGCGGGCCACCATTGGAGGTGTGTGCGAAAGTTGCGGTAAGTTTATTTCATTCAAAGAACATTTTTATTGTCATGCTACTGTCACCTCATGGGCTAACCTTTTCCTCATAATTGTTACCCTCTTCCTCAGAAGAAGCCAATCCACATGAGAACCATGCCTGAGTTCTTCTCGAAAGGCATATCCTTTCTCCTCTCACCTGTTGTAAGCAGCTGATGTCTCATTTTGTTGATGCTTATCTCAAGTGAATGCTCGTTGTCTGTCTAATGCGTCTTTATCTTTAACAAGCAGCGATGCTTTCAAGCCCAGGCTAAAGGTGACACCAGAGCATTCCATTGGAATCAAGTCTACAGATTCACCAAGCTGTCTTTTAGAATCTATTGCAACCGAAACGTCCAAGCCTTAATCTCCACTTGCAACAGCTTACAGCATTCCAACTCTGCCTCCTTTTCAACTTGCTGCTTTGTTTAGATCTTCAAGATTATTCAATTTGATCTGTCTAGTGCAGGTACGGACTAGATATTCGCTTGCTTGCCTGCTTCCTTTTATACCGTCACTAACTGAACTGCTATTTGTGCTATTCATCTATTATCAGTGGTCATTGGAAGCGTGACATCAGGTAGTGGCTCGAGTTCAATCAGCACTGGACCATTTTTGAAGGATTATTCTTACGTGCTCCAATGATAAAAGGCCTATATCACAATCTGTCAAGCATCCTAGCTGGCGCTAAAAATCAGATGAGCTCCATGCCATCCAATCGCTCAACAGCAGCAACTTCATAGGGTTCCAGAGAAATGGATTCTGTTCTTTTAGCAACCGTGTGTCATTTGTTGTTGTCTTTGAATGGCTTGCTTATTTTCAGTCTTGGAAGCCTGTTTAGTAGTCCTGTTTTATTACTCTAATTGTATAGTGAACAGTAAATATGAAGCCTGGAAACACCAACAGAAGCAATAACGGAATAAATGAATGTTCAATCAATTAATTCGTGTTTCAACTCATTCTAGACGGACAAAAATACCCTGTAAATCCCTCAAAAATCTCATAAAAAACCGCGAAAACCCGTCAAAAACCTCGAAAACCCGTAAAATGCCCCTATAGGCCCAATGAGTTTTCTTGCAAAAATTTTGTACAAACCCACAACAGTTTGACCCACTGCAGAGACACTTCCTGACCGATTTTTTCGACGAAACCAAAAACCCTCCTAATGAACATCATCTCCATCATATTGCCAAGTTTCATAACAATCAGAGAACTTTTAATTTTGGGCCATTCTCCAGTGCACCCCCTAATTCACAGCATTAGCACTACTGTAGTAAAAAGTAGTGCAACATATTCAAAAACCAACTTCTGGCTGAATACAGACCTGTAGAGGTGAATCTGCCGCATGCAGAATTTGGTTGAAAGAGCTGGAGTCTGGAAGCTGTGATTCTAATACCTAATACTTTGTCAGGGGTTTCTGTGACAGAAATGTGTGAATCCAACATTATGGAGCCATCATGCCAAAAGACCGAAGGGTATCATCAAGAGGGATCACCTGACCAAGCAATGGGAAGGTATCGGTCAAGCAACAAAAGCCAGATAATACAGGGCTCCAACATAATTGTTGAAGATAAAAAGAATATTGAGAAACACGCCTCCAAAGGATGTTGACGGATTGCTTTAAACTTGGTAGAGATGATCCATTTGATGACAGGCAGATATTTGATAACATTTGTTACTTAGGTAAAAATCGACTTAAGCAATGCCAGAGGGAATCAATTTCCCCTTAGAAATGATGCCCATCTCCAATTCTCTAGAAAAGGACCACAAAGTCTTCTCTCAGTAATCTACTGAGGAGATCTCAAAATTTGTGTCTGCAACTGACTTACAATACTGTTAGACACACACTAATGAACATATCCTCTATGTTGACAAAACTAACCTGATACTTGACCTGATTTCCAAGAATTGAGATGACTCTTTGCTTCTTGTACAGTTCTTTGCTAGGCCTTATGGTGAAAGCTACTGATGGATAAACCAAATGCTTATCATATATGATAGCTTAGAAGCAGGGGAAAGATGTTCCAAGTCGTGGTCCATACGGTCGTTGCTAAAATATGATGATGATTCCACACAAAGACGGTATCCCTGTAAGAATTCCGTTAAAAGGCATTATATAATTGTGAGAAGATACTGCAGGTTTACTCTCGTCCTGCAGGTGACTTTGGGTATAATATCTGAAGAAGAAAATGGACGATAAGAAATGACGGGTTGAGAGACTTTTTAGGAATTGGCTGCCACCTGATGCTGATGGTTAGATGGGCTATCATCTAATTGGATTATTTCAAACTTGAAAAAGATTGATGGCCAAATTCAGTGATGCCCATTTTATTTTAAACCACTTTCGATTAGATATCTGCTGTCCCAGATATTCTCCATGGTAGGATCCGAACAGGTACAGGACAGTGGAAGACTTGTGGGCAACAAGTCAAGGATAAACCTGGGGCATCAGTAGGGGTGAGTGCTTATGCATTTAAAAAGTGGGCCCATTCTCAGACCAGCACCTCCCAGGTTGATAGAACAAACAGATTGTCAAAAGATATTTCATGCATTTTATGTGCAAAAAATCAAGGGACTAGAAATTTGTTGTATTTGTCTAAAGATACTACTACATAAGTTGATGACAAACCCAATTGAAGTTTTTGATCTGATTAACACACCTAAGAATCAACTAAGCTTATATATGGGCTACTACTGACGAAATAAGAGTAACCCTTTAGCAATAAGTGCCATGAAATCCAACAATGACATCTCAACAGTTAAAAATATCCCACCATTTCTTCTCACGACAACAGCTTAATTTTGACTCATACAAATATTCCCAATCACCAGAGATAAAGCCTCCACATTCACCGCCTCCCTCACAGTCCTTTACACATCTATCAAGGGAATAATTCATGTACCATTTCCCTGTGTTAGGTTTCAAGCCCATGCAAAAGTTGTAGTTCCACCCATAGTATTTGGTGCAACAAGAACCTAGGTCAGGTGATAAGTAGTATGATGGATTGGATGCCATTTGAGCAGGTGGGTTGCCATCCTTAACACAACCAGTATTCAAGCCGGACCAATCCGGATAGTACAAACCACTAAGGTCTGGGAGTGTTGGTGGACTTGCAGTTTGAGTTGTAGTCGGGAGAGTAGGGTTGGGTGTTACTACATCAAGACTGATGAAAGTTGGTCTCAAAGTTGTTACATCCAAACTGATCGCATCTGAAATTACTGGACTCAAAGTCGTCATTGAGACAGTTGGGCGGGAGGTTGGCTGGGGCGTCGGGGGTTTTACTGGGCGACGACCTGGCTTCCTTGTGCGCTTGGTTGTTGGTGGTGAAGAAGGACTTTTAGTTTCTGTGACTGCTGGGCTGGGAATGTCAAAAGAGATTCTGGCCTCGGTGCATTTTGGATCATCTTTGAACTTTTTCTTCTGACATTTTTTCATTTGACGGCATGCTGCCTTTGAGTCATACAATTGATTCTTCTTGTTAGCCAGACCTCCACATGGATATTTGCCTACACAGTCTTTGACACATTTCCCACTGCGTTTAACATACCACTTGCCCTTGTTGGATTTCAAAGACCGCAAGCCCATACAAGATTTGTAGTTCCAATTGTAATGTGTTATGCAGCAAGTCCCGAGATCGGAATACATGTAGTGCAAAGGGTTGGCTGTCATGTAATTGGGCGCGTTGCCATCACGGATACATCCAGTATTGGAGCCAAGCCAGTCAGGATAGTAAAATTCGACAGATTCGCTTTCATCTGAAAGTGTTGGACTTGCCGTTGTGTCAGTAAGAGTTGGTGCCAGAGTTGCTCCTTCTGAAAGTGTCGGAATTTCAGTCACAAGGGTGCTTGGACTATACGTATCAAGTACCATCCCTGGACTGGTAATCGTTGCATCAGATGTGGGGATTTCTGTAGAAATTGCAGTCGGTGCGCTAGAACTTTCAACTACAGGAGAAGACAGGGGTGCACTAGTAATCATTGGGTGAGGCATTGTTGTTGGATTCGCAGCAAAAATGGGCGCCGTTGCAGGACTTGAAGTTTCGCTACCGACAGAAGGGTTCGTAGATAAGTTGATTGCAGACGGCCACAAAGTTTCGAGCATTATGGGGCTAGAAGACGGCGCTAGAGTTTCAGTTGGGGTGTCAGAAAGAGTTGGCGAAAACAACGCGTCATTGGCGGCTGTCGCCGTAGCTCCATCTGCTGAGGGCAATGTGGTACCAATCAATGGAACATTCAAGCGATTCAATACGTTTGTGGTTCCATCGCTTACAAACAAACGATACGGCTCCTTCGAATCAGTCGACGCAGCGCATTTGGCCATGCATGAAATCACAAGACAAATGACGAAACGGAAGCGGGTGCGATTGATCTGGTGCATCTGTAAAGGTTGAACAAAGGATAAATTAGTCGTTCATTACTCAACGGAAGAGGATTTTTAGTATTCCACTGCTCGCCTACAACTCACCTTCTTATTGCTCGTCTTATGCAGAAATATGATTTATGAAACGAGTAAATGAACAAAAGGCAATGTGATGGTAATGGATGTGATGGACGCAGCGCTCGATACCAATGATTGGAAGTGCTAAAAACTTGGCATGATTCAACTATTTTACACATACTACAATCATGTGTATGGCAAAAGTAACCGTGCGTGGGTGAACACAGTGCCAGATAGTTTCCACTCGAGCCTACCATAAATACCTACCTTACAAACGATGGCTCTAAATAAGGCAAGTAGTAATGTAAGTCGTCCCGAGAGCGACACATCAATTTCAATTATGCAATTAAAATTCGACTCTCAATGCTCGATGCTCAATGCAGTTCAACCAGAGAGCCTCCTCGACAATCAAGGTACAATTGTAATAGAGCTCCTTAGTTAGTAAGGTTAGTACTCTCGACAGAGCATCATATCAAGAAAGACCAAGTAGTGTGTCTAATCATAAGAGGAGTTGTCTATGGATTCTTTCCTGATATTTGAGGGCACGAGTTTATGTTCATTGATGTTGTTAGCGGTTGCGATTTTCTCTCTTGTTTTTTCGAGTAAAGGTATTCATATGTGTCATTGCATAAAAGGACCTTTCTTACCTAAGTAAGTATGTATCCACTGTTGAGATTTTTCACTTGATGGGAACTCCAAAAATGACACTGACAGATATTTAGGAACTCTGCCAGCAATGACTTGATTGCCTCTTTGTCGTTGATTCAAATCAACAACAAAACGAACCACTGCATAATCGTAACATCAGCAGAAACAAAGATAACTTTTGCCAAGTAGTAACAATGAATGAATTAACAATCCTAAACTATAACATTTGGAACTTCCCACCCACCTATCAATCGATTCTAACAGCCTGCGTCCCCATCCTATTTATCGTCACGGCGTACTACTTTCTCATCGCAAAGGCTCGGAAGCATATTAACACGGCTAAGCTGCCCAAATACAACACCATCCCAACTTCAACCGTCAAACACATTGCATCGAAAGAAACTCTGAAGAACTTGAGTGGAAACATTGATGTGGCTATCGTAGGTTCCGGTATAGGCGCTTTGTCCAACGCAGTTTGTTTAGCCCGTCAAGGGTACAAGGTGGCGGTATTTGAACAACACGACACTGTAGGAGGATGCACCCACACATTCGAAAAGGAGGGGTTCGAATTTGACGTAGGTGTTCATTACGTTGGAGGGTTTGGCCCCATGGTCCGAAGGATGTATGATGAATTAAGTGATGGACAGTTGAAGTGGTCCAAATTGGATCGTGTCTATGATGTTATTTACAATGGTACGACGGGAGAACGGATTGAAATGACAGACGATCATGTCCATAATCGTGAGGTACTGACAGAGCATTTTGATATTTCCTCAAAGTCTTGGGAGCTGTTTGATAGGAAAAAGGCGTGCGCAAAGTTTTGGAGTTTGGTTGTTCTGCAACTCAAGTTCTGGAATCCACTTTTGTTGTGGGTTGTCTGGCCTTTAATTGCATTGCCATATCGTTACTATTCTCTTAGATCCACTACAGAAGTATTGAAAGAATGTGGCATGTCTCCTGAAGCAATTGGAGCATTGACGTATCATTATGGTGATCATGGTGTGCCTCCTCACCGATGTCCCTTCTTCATGACAGCATTGCTTGATACGTGAGTCTATTGATTTGAAATCATGCCTGATTTGTGCAATCTCAGACATTGGCATACTGATTTTTCTACTCTTGGTATGCAAAAGTCACTATAAAGGCGGAGGATACTTTCCAAAAGGCGGCTCAAGATCCATTGCCAAATGCCTCACTGCATCCATTGAACGACGCAATGGTCACGTCTTTGCCTTATCCCCCGTTCAGGAAATACTGACGAAAAAGACCTTGTTTGGAACACATGCTGCAGTGGGAGTTCGTATTCGTGGAGTTGATGTCATGGTTAACAAGTGTGTCGTGAGTGATGCAGGTGTATTGAAGACTTTTGGTGTTGACTCTGCCGGGAGCGAGCAGAAGTCGCTGATTAATTTCAAGATAGGAGCCGTGCAAAGAGCTCTGCTCCACAACAAGAAAGGCTACCCCACCGTGGATGCTGTCACTCCTTGTCTTTCCGACTTATCATTGTTCATTGGACTAAATCGAACTGATGCTGAGCTCAGCCTCCCAGCTCAGAATATTTGGCATGTCCATGATTGGTATCATGAAACTGCATGGAAGGAGGCAGTTAACAGTGCAACTCCATGGGATAGTATAGCTGATAAAACTCCATTCTTGTTCATCAGTAATGAAAGTGCCAAAGACCCTGACTTTTCACTGAAACATCCTGGCAAATCCACATCAGAGGTAATTGCGATGGTCAAATATGATCTGTTTAAGAAGTGGGAGGGTACTAAGCACGAATTGCGAGATAAAGAATACATCGATTTGAAAGAGAAACTTACTCAGAGTTATTTGGAGGCCTTTTATTTGCATTTTCCAAAGGTCAGGGGCCATGTAGAGTATACTTGCCTTGGAACTCCATTAACAATGTAAGTTTTGATATGCAAAAGAATTATCACTATTGCAAATTTTATGACAAATGATCTGTTTGTTTTAATTCAGGAACAAATTCCTTGGTCGCAAGTTCGGTGAAGTGTACAGTCTTGATCATGATATTGCTCGTTTTGATGGATACAAGGTTCAACGGTAAGAACTGAGAAGTTATCCTGTCTTGTCGTCTTCTTTAAGAACACATCATTCAATCACTGCAATAATCTTTATTGGCTCTTATTCTTCTTCCTGGAATTGACTTTGATGTAAACAGAGCTTTACACCCTCAAACCAAAATCAAGGACCTTTATCTCACTGGCGAAGATTCCTTTGTTGTATCTGTCACAGCCAGCATGATATCAGGTTATGTAACTGCAGCACGTGTTTCGTGGTGGAGCTTTGTGAGTGTTGTCCCCATGATGGTTTGGGGATTGCCTCAAACCTTCTTCAGTTGAGTATCTAGTAGTTAGTTAAGAGCTGGAAGCTTGAAGTTGGAGGCTCATTTGGTTGAATCTTCTATGGATACCTATTTTGACTACAGTGTGAGGAAAAAATAGATGTAGCAAATAAGATTCAAACTCAGTCATTGATTCCTGTTCAATTTGAAACTTGGAATATCGTACCTTATTGAATACTTAATAAATAGAAAGACTGAAAAATAGAAATAAGGTGGTTGAGTATGTACTGAACTCCCAAATAGGACTCATCAGCGATGTGCTTCTGCTTCTGGTGTGCTTTTGAATGAATAATCCGCTAGAATTTTAGAAATGGTGCTTAAATCAAGTTGTCTCTGTACTTCCCACCAAGTGGTCAAAAGTATCTCATTCCCATGCTTCTTTATTTTTGATGCTTAAAATGTGTCAGACACACCGGGCACCGGCTGTCTCTTCAGCCTTTTATTAAGTCGCCGTCGTCTCCATCACCAAGAAATGAGAAGCCTAAAATTTTACATTCTGGTAGTCAAAATCATTTC
>JALLAY010000017.1:0-30176 GCA_036939635.1 Cyclotella baltica | reverse complement strand
CCGTTCCGGTTCTCGGAGTTGATATCTCGGTTCTCATTTGCGAGACCAGGCTCTAGTCAGGGCCTTTGCGAGATTATGGGCGGGGAGCAATTGTTCAGAAATTTGATATTTTCACAACATAGCCTACTAGGTGACAAAACATTACTTGGCATTCCAAGTATCCTTCATCCATCGGGTGATAGTTGAGTATCATGAGCAAGCTTCTTAATGGTTGTGAGATTTGATTTGTCCACAATCGTTGCTTGCTTCGGTGTCTACAGATTGCTCTTCTTGTCCAAAATGAGAGTCCTCCTATCACCGGTCTCTTCATCTATGAAATTACTTTGCATTTTTCCAAACAAACCGTCCCCAAGCTTGGAGCACAAAACAACTCCTCTATCGAAATCAACTAAGATTTTCAACCGCACCATCGTTTCCAACCGTTACAACAACAGGAACCAGTGCACAGACAAAAATGGGACACACAAAATTCATTCGTGTTTCCACCACTCTTATCAGTCCATCTCCTCCAGAAAATACTCATCGATCTATCTAATAGACTAATCCAGGGATAGTCCCGTAGTCTCTTACCATAGGACTTCTACTAAATTATTGCCTAAGTAAGGTATCAGGGGTCATTTTGTATCTAACACGAAACCTTTGTTAACACTTATCAAAACTACACCTCCATCCATCATGAGTTCTGAAACAACCAAGCCAATATATTAACCTACACCAGTAACCAAATTTCCCACAAATGTTTCAGTCGTGTTATCCAAACATAGCACCGCTAAGAAGGCAAAGGGTCGTAAAATCAAAGGCCACCCTAACTCTGTTGATCCCAGTGGAAACAACATCAACAACAATCCTTTATTATCTCTAGTGTCATTGCCAGCAATCTCTCCATCCAAGCCCAAAAAACTCCTCATCTAGAGCCAACTAAAGGTATTAAATTTGATTCAGGATTCAGCCATCACCACAAACATCCTGATTCAAGGAGGATTAACTGAATTAAAAGCGTCACCTCCACCTATTCCAACAAAAACAACCAATCCACCCGTGATGAAGGCACCTGAGAACAAGAAAAATTTCAGTACAGTATTGGTTGGAAGACGAGCAATAATACAGAAGTAGAAGGACTGGAAGAGCTAGAGGCCTCATATGAAGAGGAAGTGGATTGAAATTAAAACAAATGACAATGAAGGAGTCACCATTAAGTCAGGATTCAAGAGAAGAATCAGATCAGATGCCCATGGAGAATGAGGAGTCATCAGCTTAAGGGGGCTACAAAGTCTACAAAGTAGAGGAAGATGAGGAAGAGATAGAGTGTGAGTTTTTGCTGAAAAGCAGAAAAGTGAAGTGGAAGAAGACAACCTCAAAAATGATTACAATCAAATGTGGAAGTCATAGGTATCTACAATGATCTAGCAAAGGAGCACCAGATATACCGAATGAAACTTGCTGATGAATCCGCTCTTCAAGTGAATTGCAAAGAACTCTATCTCGACAAACAGACATTGCAATCGGACGCCAGAGTATCATATGCACCAGCCCTGTATGGAGGACAGCTATTACTATTAATCTAGCAAGACCACCTCAAATTTACAGCTGAGAATATGACACAATGGGATCAAGCAGATCTAAAGAAGAGAAACTTGTCCGGAGTGCAAAATTCACTTGCAAGGCTTACTTGTCGCTCTGAATCTCCTTTCAAAATTCTATGAGGAAGGGTCCTATCTTGTAAGACATAGACAAAATCATCCCCAACATCTATAAACCGAAAAACACGAGTTTGAAGTCTTGGTATGTATAATTAATCTGTAACACATGTTGTTTTACATCTCTTTTCCATGTATGTTAACATTCATATTTGTACATTTTTATGTCAAACATGTTGACTTCAAATGTTACACGATATAGTAATGCTACATAGACATCATGTGATGTGGTTGCAACACTTCAGTCACAAATGTTACATCCGTAAATTCCCTTCTCGATATCACTTTCATGTTTGAATGAGCAAATCCCATGTGTCTGTACCAGTACCATAGCCTCATGTACCAATTCCTAATTTTTCCCTACGTTCATACATTGCACACAGTTCACAAACCATGTAATGATACATTTTGTAGATTTCGCTTTTCTTTTTCATATCTCACCTGGCACCACATGCTCTGTATGTACCATTTAATCTGACTTGATTGTCACCGATCATCAACCATTCAAACAAAGTTTGATATGATTTTACCTGCATCAAGGCTCAATCTCATAGTATCATATTTTCATCCCATAATCTTCAAGACAACATGAATGTGAAGAATATACATTTAATTAAAATCTTTACGTACATTTATATTTGACAACAAAGAGAAATTACAAACTGCATGATCAGGAGCAGACACCCCTAGTGGTTTTTCTTCATTAAGGCTCTTGGGCCTCAACAGCAACTTGGATTACTCCAAAGTAGTCCGTAATAGATTTTTAGGTTTTGTTGAGAGCTACTTCTCCCAAATACATCTTATTCAATTTTTCGAGCTTCCGTAAGAGTGCATTCTTCTTGTCTCTAGTCCATTTGATTATTATTCCAACCGGGTAGTCTATGATGAATCTATCCAATGGGGCTAACATGAGATTTCTGTTCACCCTGAATCCTAGGAATTGTTCAAGAGTTTTGTCTCCAATTTGATCACTTAACTTATTTCCCGTACTGTGTAGAATTTTGTTACGGGTTTTCCAGAGTGCTTCGAATATGTTCAAGCATCCCGGTTGCATCTTTCTTATGTTTTGATTAGGATACTTGAGGGTTTGATGTTCTACTCAAATATTGGTGGAGTAGATGCGTCCATTGGACATGTAGCAACCCTTTTAAGATTGCCTCAGTTCCGGGGCTGTGTTGTAGCTCTATTGTCTCCAGTGTGACATCACAATCCATGCAATATTTTGGATCTGGATGGTTGACATGTGCCAATGTGCAGAATGATTTGATGAACCCATTGTAAATTATGGATGGTATCCCGTCCTTTAAAAGATTGGATTTCATTTGTCTTGCTTCATATTGAAGTGTGCTATGCATTTTCTTGTTGGTGCAGTTCTTCCTCCTTAATACCACAGCAGGGGCACATTGGTCTTGCCTGAAGTATTTCTTTTGTCGTCCTACATTTAGCCAGGTGAAGAGCATTTTTGAGGTCCAAATAGATTAGTGAATCTTCATCCTCTTCTTGACTCTTCCAACACTGTCCCAGTTGACGTCAAAATATTGTCTAACAGTCCACTCAAATTTAATATGTGTATTCCATAATTGGATTAGCTGTGACTGCATGTTTGATTTGATTGGGTGCCAACATAGGCCACGGTGGCCAAGGGGATTAATCGCCTAAGATCTTATCACATATTGTTGGGGCCAACAACCTCCCAATGTGGTCAACAATCTCAATGCCCGTGAAACCTTAAGCGGTGTTAAAGCACCACCAACCGCTGCTCTCATCAATCAGGCCACCACATTGCTGTGGCGCCTCCGCCCAGGATTACTCCCTGCCAGATACTTCGGCTGTCTCACCACTTCTTTCGGAGCAACTAACCCACCATGAGTCCTGTCCAAAGAGGGTCGGATGATTTTTAGAAGCATTTCCTGGATGTAGTTAAGTTGGTAGTGGTTTTGGGATCCAATCCAGAATTTCCATGGTCAATGCAGTTATTAGATCCAGGAATTGAACCCAGATCCTCACAACGTGTTGGGTCTCAAGAACAGGTACCTATACCCCTGAACTACCTCCCAAGCTCGTGAATGTGGAGGATAGTGCCGGCGGCAGCAACAACAACACCAACTCTGGAATCCATGCTTCCCAGCTTGAGTAATCTGAGCCCCAGCAACATCTACAATGTGAAGAAAATCAAGGATAATGACTAATGACCCACACATGGTTCACCTTCGCCTCAGATGTTTCATCTACAAAGATTCCTTTTATTTTTCAACTGAAGAATGTAAGTTAATGTTACCTTCACAAATTACTTGGGAAGCACAATCCACTCACTTGCTGCCATATAGTTTTTGGCAAATGGAATCTGAAGAAATGCATGATACCAAGCATTAATTCTGACTTCTGGGATCATGGGAAAGAGGAGTTGAAGACATTCATCTCTTCTTCATTGTACAAACAGTTTGATCTCAAGGTTATCGAATGCACATTGAAGACACGTAGACTATGTGGTGTTACCGACAACACCAACCATCCAGGTCTTACACCAAAGATGCCCCCCATCAATTACATCACAAGTAGAAGTGATCTGGAAAAAACTCCTTGGGTGCCGATTTCACGCTCCCACAAGTAACAAGAAGCAATACAGTTGCAAGGGTGACATCCAAGAACGAATATCTCATGAAGTAAAGTTAACCCCAAAGGAAGGTGAAGAAAATCCAGAGGGCTACAACGGTGATACTGATTATCAAAACTTCAAGCCACACTGTTGGGAGAACTTCCCATGTTGTGAAATCTATTACTACACGGAGATGCCAAAGTAGGTTCCTCCAAAAGATCAAGAGAAATTGGTGGAGTTCCAACCCTTAAAAAAGTCATTGGAATGTTTAGGAATCAGGCTCAAGTGTCTTAATGTACAATTTACACCGAGATTGAGAAGATGTCAGATTGCAACACCCAGATGCCACTACTTGTGACTGATTACGATGGAATCAATTAAACTGATGTGAGTGTCGCTATCTATATACTTTTTCCTTCGCACATAATCTAACATATTCTTGATGTCAAACAGGCATCCGAAAAAATCACATTGGATGATGTTGACAATGTAGTCTCCATGTTATCTGAAGCATTTTGCCAACAAACATTACAGTTCATTAAGTTAAACATTTACTTTAATCCCCCAAAGGGTAGCATAATGTTTGAAGAGGATTCAGCAGAAGGTAGGTCACCGTATGAAGAGAAGGTGCTGGAATAGCCGCCATCAAAAGAGCAACTGTCCGAAGCTCATGGAACCTATTTACCAAAAGAGTCTGAGCATGCCACTAGTTGCATAGGTGGAAGTGCAACATCTGCAACCGATTCTGATCATGGGCAGCCCCAACCTGTATCCGCTAACCAGTCTGCTTCTGGCCAAACTGGCAATATGACATTCAAAGAGTTCAACTTGGCCATAGAATGTGAGTATTGCATTCGTGTTGACTGAGTACAGTGGCCCAGATGTCTTGTACTTCCTTGACTGTATAAAAACATACTGCTGCTAAACGAAAACACCCAACACACCGGGCTTCATATTGCAATGTAGACATTGAAAATGTTTTATCCAACCAAGAAACTCGAACAAGAACTCTAACAGACTAGTTAGTTTAGCCCTTATGTGTTATTTCAATCTGTGTTGCTTCTATAATAACTTGTTCACATTCCATTATGCCAATGTATGTGTAGACAAATCCCAGAAGTATTTCCAAGGAAACATCCAGCTTTCCACCAAGAAGAGGAAATGCGGCAGCTGTGCCTTCTGAACCTCATCAAGATGCCAAAGCACCTCCTCAAGGACTGGACACACTTGATGTTGCCATAGCCACAATCACTGCACATAGCAGTGATGACCTTACTTTCCAAGTGTTTTGAAGAGCAATTCCTAAAGACTAAAGATGATGAGTTGAATGACCTTGCGGCAAAGTATTTGCTTCTTCTCAGCAATTTGACCCCAATGCTTTTGAGGTTGTGTTATGTCCCAAACATGATGAGGACCACACTGTTTTCATTACAAGACTAGTTAGTTTTGGTGTCAATCCAGATGCTAAAAGGGGCAGGAGACCTATCTTGCTAGGAAAGCAGGCAACAAGTTGACTGTCATTTACAGGTTGTTGAAAAGGACTACAAGTAATGACATAAGGAAATGTTGTCTTGAATCATTTTCCGTACGTAGTTCAAGTACAGTGTGGATGAGGAATAAATGAGCGATGCTTTTTGGGCGTCCCTAGAGGGCATCTTTACTAAATACGTTGACAGTGGAGTGTGTGATAATGGAGTGAAGGAGCTGGAAAATCTCATCACAAGGCAAATCAGGCATAGAGTGCGTTATATGATTGGGAATGACAGTCACATCCACAACCTCGTTTTCAGGGAACACTTGGACAACAAAAGCAAACCAGCATCAAAGCCACATGATTTTGATCAAGGCATTGTTGCAACAGAAACAACATCATAATCCCTTGATGCACACCAATGGTTTGCCGGTCCTCCCAAAGTTTCTTCACCTTCTAATGCTGCTCCTCCTCCCAATGTTGCTCTGTCAAAAGCTCCTTTGAAAGAACCACGGTTATACCTAGGCATGCAGTTTATTTGCAAGAAATATGATACTTATCAAGTTTGTATCACCAACAACCGTAGTGGTTACAATGGACTGAGAGACCATTTTTTGTCAGAGTACGACATTGGTCTACTACAGTTGCCCAAAAAAGATGTGACTAGTAACCCTCAATTGAAAAATGCGATGAACTTCACAGGTCATGTTGGCTATCACAAAGCTAACAAATTTCCCCGCTGTCTTTATGATGTCACAAATATGCAGATTATTCTGCGGCTGGCATTGCATTTAAAAATGATGAGGTTTGTCCATTGAGCTCATATTATTCTATCCATGGTATTGCTAACATACATTTCTTGCTTTACAACCTCAAACAAACAGACCCAAATTGTCGCCCACGGTTACATTTGCTTTGTGGACTTCTCACTGGATGACACACACAGGTGTGTTGCGCACAAGCTGTATTGTGGAACAGAAGCTCTAAAGCCAGGTCGAATTGTGAAGGTACATGCTAAGGACTGTGAGTTGGTCAAGGGTAAGGTGTGATTTGTTGCAGTATATCTGGTGGATTCATATAGTGTTGTGGGTTGCAAGGTTGGAATCATGAAGGCACTACCAGACGATTTACATACCATTGGTAACAGGTTTGGTGTGGTATCACAGATTATGAGGAGGGATTACAAGAATGAGAAGGAAAATGTTACAGTGGTTGAGGACGAGTTTGAAACTGAATCCTATACACTGCCTGTAAGACCTGGAAACTCAACTCATGTAACAAGTAACACGAGTGCAACTATGGAGATGGTAAATGACATAAGAGGGATGAGAGGGATGGCCATGATCAATTTTCTAGATGGAAATAGATGTCATTCACTAGTTTTGAATGAGAAATTGGGATATTTGATGCCCAATGCCAAGTTGGACATAGGACGTAACACTCATAAGAATAGGATGGATGGTACTGGTAACACCAGTCAGGATATCATTAGTCTGGATGATTCAGAACCGGGGGACGACAATGAGAAGGAGTAATTGAGTTTGTTACTATGGTGTGTGTTAACCTTTATCAAAGTAATGCTAAAACGACTTGATCCTATTTCCAGTACTTTCAACTGGCAATCATAAACACTGTCACCACTATTTTTCAGCCAGACGAGTAAATGGTACATGCTAGATCTATCTTTGAATAGAAATTGAGTCCATTGGGCATCATTCCAACAACCATCCTTACCCGAAGAACATTTTCAATTCTCATTGTATATCCTTTACCAATCTGGCTAATGATTCCATTTAACTTCCATTCCATCAGCTATTCCTTGATTTTGTTGAATGTAACGGTGTCATCTTTTCCATTTCCTATGTAGTTGAACTCCTCTGTGCTATGATTCCAGAAAATCGGCGAGGCACCTTCTTCCTGACACATTCGTAGTTTTTGATAAAGGCTCCAATATGAGCTGTGCAAGTAGGTTATGGACCTAGAAGTATTTTTGGAATTACAGTTATCCATCATTGAATAGAAAATAAATAAGTGTATGCTAGGTTTGTGAATCCCTTGCTACGCTTCAACAACATATGTATGCAGGGATATTGGGTAGTGCACTACATTTTGAATTTGAAACATTGAAGACAATTTTGCAAGTGATTCGAAATGTGTGACCACCAAAGTTAAACAATATTTCATAGGAAAATTGGTGGGTTATCACTACTTTGGAATCACTAAATGTCAGATTTCTTTCTGTGCAATTGACCCAAAATTTTAAAATGTTATGACTACGGCAGATTACAGTATCATGTATTGATTCCTACATATATTTTCTTAAACATGTCTCTACTTATAACTTGATCAAATTATTGAATTGAGCACAAGGAAACGGAAGTGGTACCAGTAATTGTTGTTGAGTAGTTAGTTACAGTAACAAGATTTTTAATGACTGTATTGGTAGTAATCAATTAAGTATTGTAATAGTTTCTTCACAAAAAATGGTATGGATAAGTAGAGCTTTAGAATGAAGTACCAACATTAGGTTGCCAATGTCTTTCATGCACGAAGAAATATTTTGGTCACAGAATAGATGTTTTTTGGTCAAAATTCTAGATGTCTGTCAGACTATATGATAGATCACTTAGGTAAACATCCTAAGAGTGATGTCATTCATATTTTGAAAGTTATGTCCATGAGTTGAGTTGATATTCCTATGACATTGACAAACTGACGTTCGAATGGGTCTAAAGTTTGATGTGACTGGGAATGATAGTCATGCTCGAGGATGTGAAACATCTACTTTGATGTTATGGGGGCTATAGATAGTGCTTATATTGAAAAAGTGTTACTCACAATTTCTGGGGGGATCCAGTAGGTACATAAATAAATAACATGTTAAACATGACATATTTACCAGACATGTAGAAAAAAGATAACACGACATATCTACTTACAGATCAGACATGAGCTCTTATTTTGAGAGTGTGTTGACTGAACAGGGCGTGTTTCTTGGTTTATAGATGGACTCAAACATTTGCCACCTCTCTGAACCAGGCAAATAAAACTGCCCAAGCCAATACAAACCCTTATAATTTTGATATGGATTCTTAAATTTGGATAAACTGGTAAGCCTAGACGAATGCATCACAAAATATACAGTAGTAGTTTTAGGGTTGATGGAGGTGCAACATATTGTGTGGCTACACATTCATATTCATTCATATAATTCAAATGAAAATGCGATGCAAGTTAGCATGAAGTCTTGTGGCAGCTGCTCCAAAGGTGTGGACATAGCACTGTTTGTCTTATCAACAATACATCTATTGCTACGAAATGATGCAGACACCGTATCTACCAAAAGTATCAAAAAACCAAAGCAGGCAACTTCAAAGCAGTAACAGAATCAGTCAACATTTCCCTCAACCTCACATCAAAGCAAAGCAAAGCAAAACAAAACAATATTCAATTTCACTGGTGCAAATAAAAGACATCAACCCATGTATCAGATCCACCTCTCATAAAAGCACAACGACAAAGACATCTATATGGCCCACAAGCAAACCATAAAATCACCAAGCAGGATTTTATATCTTTTATGCGGACAGTGTACCTCCATCTAATATTTGCACACAGAAGAGTGAAGCTACTACAAGAAATAATAAACTGTGGCATTATCAAGGTACTAATTGGATTTCTCCAAGAAACTAGCATCTCTTTATGCCCTACGTCCATATTTGTTAGACAGACATAATTGAGCTCTCTTTTCGTATTCAATTTCACATGGATTTTTCATTTTATTCAACATTGTCCATTCATCAATCATAATTAGCTTTAAGATTCATCGAAGCAACTACAAGAAGGTAGAAGGTGTTAGTACTTTCTTTGCAGAAACAAGAGATTATCACCCATTGTCCTAACTCCTAACAACTTTCTTTGCTGAGTATGTGCATCATCATGTACATGATCTCAGGCAAATTGCTCTGTGATTTTGTTTTGGGAATGAAGTGAATTAGACACAGCAATCAAATTTTCAAAGAACAACAACAACTCACTATTGTACGTCTGCCTCAAAGCTTGTGTTATGGTATTCCTCTGCAAACAAGTATCTCTCCTAGATGTGGTTAAACAATATTATACCACTGATATATCTTGTCCTGCTCTGTATGGTTTTTGGGCCAGCTGATATTTCTGCAACATCCCACACATGGAAGTTGGACTGGTACTCCATGCATCCCAAAGTAGACTCTTGAACTACACATAAGGTAGTACTTTGTACGTTACATCTTCATATCAAGTCATTTCCACTCAGATTTCTGCCACTCATCCCAATAATCCTGGATGAGGAGTTTGCATCTGGTAAGCGTATGGCTGGTCATGGTGAAATTTGATACCCCCAGCATCATCTAGGATCTCCTAGAAGCATGCGGGAAGAGATTCAAACCATTTGTCATATTGTGTCTGGGTCATAACGTAGATTTGGTCAAAAGAATAGCGATTATTCAATTGATCAACATTGATTTGGGGAATACCAGTCTTCACAAGGCCATCCCTTGGGGCACTATGGGCTAACAAGATGGTAGCTGTTGACACATCCTGTGCACACAGAGACGACATGCAGTTGTCAATATCCTTGATTCTTGGTAGTGGAGATCATAGTGACATTGATTGAGATGAGCTAGGCATCATGTAGGTGGGTGTGTCAGGCTAGAATCTTGGCAGCTGGGGAGCATCTTCCGAAGAATCACCTTGTCAGATTTCTCTTTGCAATGGAGACCGGAAGTGAGATGCTTGTTCGGGTCGAACTTCAGAAGACCAATAACCTCTTCAAATGTGTTGTTGTATGATGAAGGAGATTAATAGACTGTTTCAAGGTCCCGACGTGAAATATCATGCTCCAGGATCCTCTCATGTTCCGGTTGTCTAGTGGCAGATTGATGTCCTGAGTAAGGAGATCGTGGTCCAAAGGTGCCACCTTGTTGAACATAGGTACAAATGTGTCAGGTGCAGTCAAGAGACGCAAGGGGAGGGGTTAGCTGCATGCTTAGGTATGAGTGGATAAGGTTGTGGGCCATCCTCCTCTTCTAGACCAAACAAAATGACAGATAACTTCGGCTCAAGCGCAACGTCATGAGCATCTGTGCAAACGGTGCTCATTTCAGGTGGAGATATCATGCTTCATCAAAGATAGCATGATGTGATGTCTTCACAATCCAAGCACTGTAGCATCGATGTATTGCGCATTTTTATCAGTTGCCCAGTTGCCAAGGAAAATGCCAGTAAATCATTTTGATCCAACTTGGAGCGCCGCTTATCCATATGTGTTACACACACTCTGGAACCAAAAAACACTAATGTTGTGCTTGTGAAGGTATGCTACACGAAGGAGGGCAATAGACCAAAACTCAGTGGGAAGCCTGATCCGTAGAGTAAGACTCAACTCCAATAATGTCATTCCATAATTCTGCTGGCTTATTCTGATAAGGACCATTGGCTCCCGTAGGCTGCACAATAAATCACCTTTTGACCATCTCTGTCACAAATTGATCACAACCCTCCAGTTCAGGACCTTGGTCACAACAGATGTGTCCCAAATGAGCACCAAATTTGTCAAGGTGAGGATGGAAAGATGGAGGGGAGGTTCCTTAGACTCACAGAGATAAACTCACACATGTTTTTTGTGCGCATTAATTATAAGAAGATAAGAGTTATGACTCTATCTTTGGTTTGTCTGGTCATGAGTAATCATGTTGGGAAGCCCACATGAAACCAAAATCATGTACACCAATGTTGAGCTTTGTTTTACCTTGCATTGCAGGATGCTTATGGATTCGAGCATGATTTTAGAGTTCATAGGGTTGGATAGAAGTGAGAAGGAGTACTGTCTGCTGACATGGGAGGAACTTTCAGTTGCATTTGCTGCAATGGCCTAATAGAACTTGCCAGAGATCTGCCTCTGACAGTCAATGCTTGGGGTGAATTTGTATATTAGACTTGGTTGACTTAGGAGTAGGAACCAACATTGGTGGAACACAGAGACCATGTGCCAGTGGACCATCGAAAATGGTTGAAGTAGTGTTTGGTGGGCTGAGAATAAATATGTACCTTCATCCAGAGGGAGACTTTATCAGTAACATTATCGTTCAGTGTTTGTTGATGAACAAACATGGCAGCATCACTTGTTGGAGGAGGGGTAACATTTGAAAAATCCACAGTATTCACAGGTGTATAGTCAAGCCCTATGCTTGTGAAGCTTGAGCAAAATAACCTCTGCACCAGACTTAGTGAAAAGGTAACACAACCAAACAAAGCATCCGTGTCCCCTCAATTGTGTCCAAGAGTTGAGCATTGTATCAGAAGCGTGTGGATTGCAAGACATCGGTGTGTAAAAGATGGAACAGTTAAGCATTGGAATGGGAAGTCTCCCCGTTGGGTGCAAAATGATGTTGATTGTTTCTCCTGAGCTGCCATACCTATAGCAAACAGCAGAATTGCAGTTACATTGACCAAAATGTCCTTGCAGTTGTTGTATTGAAATTACCACCTGTATCCACGAGTTCATTCATACTAACTGTACAGGATGATATATTTTGAGGCAAGCCAACCACGAAGGGCTCAGCAGAAACCCGCGTAAGAGCTAGATACGTGAATGGGCAGGTTGGGTTATATTCTGCATATTCCTCATCAACTTCTCCAGATAATTGATTAGAAGACAAAGAAGGTTCGTCCTCATCAAAGGCATCATGGCGGATTGGGTTCATTGGACATTCAAAATGAAACTGTAACCCATGAGAATGGTTTATCCCAAATAGGTCCATCAGAGAGCCTGGTGGAGGGGAACCCAATGAATCTATGGATAGTGATTTGGTGACTGTGTTATTCAAGGATAAGTTGCAGGGGTTTTCAATTGCTGAAGTATTGCTGGAACCATCAGAAGCTCTGGTAGTCAGTAGAATCATCAGAACTGAACTGCTATCATCACGACAGTTGTGGAGGGGGTACCTTGGCCCAGGAGTTGGCATCCAGTATGCTACATTGAGAGTAGGTGTCAGGGTTGGTAGGTCCCGTCATTATGCTTGACTCTTGGTGTAGATGTTAAGGAGGAGGTTCTGCTGGTAGCAAAGGTCAAACTGCTGTTTGATCAATACAAGCAAAATAATCGAGAAGATGATTTAACTCTTTAAAGGCATCACAATTTTGCTTACCATCATGCCATACAACATTGCCATCTTGCCGTAATCTCCTGGGTGTCGGAGGTGCTATCAAAGCTGGAGATGGTACCACCATTGTAGTACCATTGGGTGTGGGTTGTAGAGCTCCAGAGGAGCTAGATAAAGAAGGTTATGAGGAGTCTCATTCAGAGGCCTCACTACCAATCAAGCAACCATCATCGCCCTATTTTGTTGCTCTGTTAAAAAACAAATCCCAATGGAACTGGCAGACCACATCTTCACCGCTGAGCCCCTTTCCCCTGGTGATACAGAACTCATCTAGTTGTCTCACAAAATGGCTATTGCAAGGGGTAGAGGGTTGACCAAAGCGTTGTTGATAGGCATCAGTCACTAGATACTTCATTGTAGGTAAAAAGTTAAGAGACCTGATTGCTGAGCATTAAGTGTTTGTCCAAGTTCCGACATTCAACCTCTGTATGTCCACGCTAAAAACAGGCCCCACAAACCACATTATGTGATAAATAGATAATAGCCTCGGATTGCATTGCTGGAGGATCCTTGGAGGACATTGATATCTTCAAATACATTCTCGCTGTCGTTGGGGGGGTTGAGTGCCAATGGTATTACCACAGTAGAATCGGTGACATAGGAGCACGTTCATCCATGGTGAGACAGGACCATTCGTGATTGTATGATCTGATGTCAATGGCATAACATGTGGGAGGGGTTACCGTGTGGTAGTGAGAATTTTCACCAAACCTGTCATTGTCAAATGAGTGGGCAAAGAAACAAAAGCATCCTCAAATTAATCAATTGTTCCCCGAAAGGCTTGGATACTACCCTTGAGACTTGTCATCATTGGACGCATCTATTCAGTGATTGAGTTGAGGAAGAAAAAACTACATCCGGCTTCACTGAAAAGGCACCATTTTTAGCTGAAAGTCAAAAGTACAATGTCCAAAGCGTAGACATCTTATATTCCGTCCACACTGGTAGCAAGGACACGATGGAGGAATTGAAAACTGGCATGGAATTGATTACCAACAGGTATTAACCATCATGTGGTGGAAACCAACCAAAACCTTCATGTATTCACAAACTGTTGGGCTTGTTTTGGGCAAGAGTTTTTTGCGAAAGGCAAATAAAGCTCGTCTCATAGTCGGATATTTTGAACTTCCGACACCTGGGAAGCAAAATCCTACATGTACCCATTTCATTATCAAAGCATCTAAATCTAAAGGAACAAGGCCAACATCATGCCAAATAAAGTAGGTTGAATCGGAGGGTTGAATACCAATCTACAATCTCTTCGGATGTAAGGTTCTCCAATTTTGCAGAAGTTGCAATGCATTTGGCGCTAATGATGGTGTGAACCACTCTCTTAGAGAAACTGGATGGTGAAATCCGTCACCTCCTCTTGGATATCGAATCCAAAACCAAGTTCACAGCGTAGGAAGGAGTCAGTGAAGTATTCTTCCACATCATCAGCACATAATCCTGGATTACTACAGGGATAGTGATCATAATCCTTGCCATGTTATGGATCATGGAATGGTGACAAAGCTTTCATGATGCCTTTGGATACATTGTTGTTGGGTGTCCGGGGAATAGAGAACAATTTGTTGGGACCGTAGTGGACTCTTCTCTTGTAGGCCTAAATTCGAGTTAACATTCTGTGTCTTCATTATCCTGTGATGACTGTCCAACTGGAGAGATGTCAACATCATCCCCTTGAAAATTACCCCGATTTAATCTGGAGAAAGAAGGGGTTGACCACGAGGGATTAAAAATGCTCCATGATCGCCTTCTGATGTGAGTCCATTTTTGCTGAGATCTCCTTGTGGAGCGTTGACACCCCCATCAAGTGACATATCAGCAACCGGGAGGAAGAGGCACGCCTTATTTTTTCTCATTATGCTCAATACTTAAAGTTGATTATCTTCATCCATTGCATCAACTTGTGTTCCTTCATTTGGTTGAGGGTTTGACTGCCAATATCATGGCCTTGTGATGGAAAAGATACGGTGTCAGACTCATCACCCGGTAGACCAATGATGGATCAACTTATTTCAGGAGAAAAGGAGTTAGAATCCTCGGCTCCATCATTGATGCTATCAATTTGTTATTGGTTGCATTGAGGATTGACCTTGGGGTGGAGAGTTGCTGCTCAGTCACAGGTGATGTGATGAGATTTTGGCAAGATTAGAGGGAGGTGTTGCCAAAGAGGGGAAAGCTTTCCGGAGCCTCACCATTTCATCAACAATTGCCTTTTTATTGAGTCCTGATAAGGAAACTCCCAATTGCATAGCAAATAGCAGTATACACAATATTGTCCTTGGATAGGGCAAACAATTTGTCCCTTGTCATCTGATGGACATTCCACATCAGATTGTCCCATCTTTCATGATTCATCTGGAGCGTAGCCTCCAGATTGGCATCCAAGATTGGCATCATATGATCATTGTAGAAAAGAGCTGTAATACCTTCTAATAGAGAACAAAAGAAAGCTATATATATTAACTAAAATTTTTACGTACATTTATACACGGCTACTACTACTAGGCAGGAAATACAAATTGCACGGCCGGGAGAACATGAAGCCCCCTAGCTGTGTTGATAACTAAGTCACAACTCAGTTATCTACATCGGTATTTACTTGAAAGTAGTCAAGTATACTTGTTTGTCTTGAAGAGGAGGAGACTTCACCAAGATGTATTTTGTGCAAGTTCTCCAACCTTAGGAGAAGTGCTCGCTTTTTATCCCTTGGCCATTGTTGTATGACCCATGAGGGGTATTCTATAATGAAGTGGTCAGATCTTGAGAGGAGTGTATATTTATTCCGCTTAAATTCCAATAAGCGATCAGTGATCGTACGTTCCTCTTGCTGCGTAAGGCTATTTGTTGTATTGTGTAGAAAATCATTTCTTGTTGACCATAAAGCCTCAAAAATGTCCCAGACACCAGTGATAATCCCAACGGCTTGTTCCACTGCATTCTTGCCTTGGATGCATTTCCCATTTATAATAGGAGTTGGCTTCCAGAGTTTGTGAAGGGTTTGAACCCATTGAGAACAAAAGAAAAGAAAGCTAGATATCAGCTGCAACCTTGCAGTAATTTGTTATCCAACAGAGTACTAAATCCCAAATCCCATCGAGCTAATCAATTTAGCAACAGAGATTTTTATAACTATATCTACACATGTAAAATAAAATACATTAGACTTTAGTTCCCTCTACTTATCTAACTGTAAAATCACATTGTCATCCAATGTATTATATTTCAAAGTGTAGACATAAGAGCACTTTTGTTATTTTTCATCCACATATATTTGGATTGAGTCTAGTTGCTTCTATTTTTGGGAGGATACTCTTACAAAATATGGTTTAAGCACCAAGTTGAATTCAGCCATCATGAGTCTAATAATTTGTACAAATGAATCCTTCTGGCCACTTGCTCCGTTTCAGTATATTGTTTATAATCCTGCTCTATCTGTTGCATACAAAGTTATACTCAAATGGAAGGCTGACCTCACTTGTCATGTTAGTAAAGAGCTCATCAATTTCAGCCAATGCCTTCTACAGTATATAGTAAAGGCCAGATGAGAAAGAGGATGTATCTTGTTTAGTAGCTTTCCTGACAGCCTGAAACATTTTGACTGGAATCTCTACTTTGCAAAAGGAATGGTTCTAATCTACCAATAGGTGCTTCATAAATATGTGAGTAAGAAGAACAGTCAGTTTTATCACCGCGGACACCATGGTTGAAGAGTTGAAGTGGATCGGGCTTGCTAGCAACTGCGGAAAATTACCGTGGTTCACTCACTAATACGCTCTCGAGAATTTTTGGAGCGGCTCAGATTGTGTGATCGTTTGATTTTCTTTCGGCCACAGTGGTGGTCATTTTGTGATTTGTGATACCCGTGAATGGGGTAAAACTGCATTGCTACGGCCGCATTGGCATGTCGCATCGTATTAATTCGTGATCGGATCACGCTCAGAGCGGCGGTAATGTGTGAACAAAAATGAGAATCGTCGCAGAGCGGCTTAATTTGTGAGCGGATTAGTGAGTGAACCAATCACGGTATGTAGGAATCAACATATTTTTATTAACGCTTTTTATGAACAGATATCAGGTAAAAATGAATGCTTTATTTTTTGAATAGACTAAGTATTAAAGAATCAGGGGTCTGTATACTTTTGGGAACTTATTGGGAAACAGTGATTCAATGGCATCATTTACTTATGTTTTGCTGACATGTCTTAGAATGATTCGAGGATGAATTATTTACTTTTGACATCGCTTTTAAGAATAATCAGGCTCTTTTAGGGTTAATCACCTGAGCGCGAATGAATAATAGATTCAATTGATTTTCTTCGAGGGTGAGTGGGACTCAAAATGACCACGAGAGAGTCATGTGGAAGTGGGATAGATATAATATTCAAGGGTACTCTGATCACAGAGGCACCTGAGATCACCTGAAGGGCCTTTGTGTTTTTGTGTGACAAAGACTGGCTACTTCCTATGCTAAAAAACTTAACAATGCGCTAGAATGTGTATGTTGCCTAGAATTCAGTAGTACCTACAATTAAATATGCGCTGCAAAATTCCTTTGATTTATATCATTTCATTTGTCACACTGCTTCTCTGACTGATTGTTATGTAAAATGGGCACAAGAAGTGCTGTTAATCCACAAAGCATGATTTCCACCCCCAGCAGCATGGGCAATGAACAACTTTGATTCCTCGTTTTTTCCAATAAAGTAAAGCATCTCAACAGAATCACAGATAGGATGAGGCGAGGGATGAGTATTTGGCTTGTTCTGTTGATATATCACAAGCAGATGCTGTGGCAAATTGGTGTTGTGTGAGGAATAAAACTGCCGAATTGCCGGCTGGAGGGACTCGAGAGAGGGCTGACACTTGTCTTCTGTAGGATGAAAGAGATGATCAGTATGGTCATAGGTTAAGTATGGTCTACTTGATTCATGATGGCATTGAGGGGAAGTGAGGGAGCACTGTTGACTTACAACTTACAAATATTCCCTGTTTGTCCGGTCTGGTATTCTGGAACCTAAGACTCACTAATCTACCTAAAATAGTAAGTGTGGTGCTACGTAGGTACATACTTACAGGTAGCCTCTTTCGAAGTTGATGTTATGATTCAGGATACCATGATACCTATGGATACTATGACGATACCTACTCTTCTCGTTTGTTCCTTCCCACATTTTGAATAAGAAATCTAATGGAATGTTTGGACATGTGCAAGATAACTCATACAATGAAGTCAATACTGTGTGAATGATCCTTCACCGATAGTCTCAATTAGCCGTTGTTGCCGACTACCGTCAAGCGATTCAGAGCTCGTTTCCATCGCTCTTCTTTCATTGTTCAACAGCTATGGTACACAAGGCAAGGACGAGAAGTCAATTTCGGAGGATCACAATCGAGGAGGACAATGAATCGCCACAGCTCTTGCGTTGGATATGACAGCCAAGTTGCTTGCAGATGCAGAGCAGAGTGCCTATGCAAAGTGCCCAGGCCAGCCAACCATTACTACGATCACCGACCGGAGCACCACTTATCAGGAAGAGATTATTGGACGGCAAACTGCCAACCGTGGGTCCCGTCTTGCTTCAACGGTGCAAGTGATGTATCATACGATCAGTATCATTATGGAAGTACACATGAAACAAACGATAAGCATGCTGGAAAGCAGTCTTCATCTCGTGTGCATGATGGATTTCCAATGCAAGCACGTCGCACAACGCAATCGAAGTCTACCATTCCAATCAATCCAGTTATGATGCCAAGCTATAGCATCGTGGGACATCCATCATTGAAGATAAAGAAATTTAGTCTACCTAATGAAATGCTACCACTACTCAGTTATATTGTCGAAGCCAGCCAGGAACATGCTTGTACTCTTCCAAAGGGATGGGCAACGTATCTATATTCGCTTACTAAACAAGACATCGCTATACGTGATATCCCCGGCTTGTATGAAGTGGCCCGACCAATCGTTTCATACATCAAGCGAACCATCGAAAGTGTATACAACGCTTCCACGGTCAGAATTGACCGCAATCAGCCACATGTATTGAAATATTCCTCAGAGGATGGATCTGGTCATACGGGGGTTGAGTTACACCACGATAAATGCGACTTGACGGCTAACATTATGCTTTCAAGGTCAGATTCTTACTCGGGAGGAGGGTAAGTAAGACAAGTTACACACCAAAATGAACCACGTAACGCAGGCTAACATACATTTGATATTAAGGACGTATTTTCCGGATGCCGGAACTGTCAAACTGGAGTTGGGCGAGTTTTTGATTCACCCAGGAAACTTAGTGCATGCAGGTAAGAGAGAACAAATGAACACAGTGACGATATCGATTCCACTTATTAATCTCATTGCCGCGACACTATATATCATCCAGGCTTAGATATCACTAGTGGGGATCGATATCTTATGGTCATATTCACGCATTTGAATGGACCGACTCTAAATCATCTCCAGAACGTTCCGAAGAAACGTATAGACCAAACAATTTCGCATTGACAACTCTTCGTCTCAACACAGCTGATAGTTACAAGACGGCCCTATCTACAAATTCCAGACGCACTGCAACAAGTTACTCAAATTTGTTACGTCTGATGCAAACCAAGTATACTGATGCACCTTTCTATCTGATACTTAATCGAAAGGACAGAATCAATCAAGCGACGAGAGCTATTCCACAAAATGCAAAATTTTAACTATAGTACTTAACAAAATTATTGAAGTAATTGGAAGTAATACAAAATACCATGTCGTACAACCTACATCTCTTGCACTTATCTGCGAGCCCGAGATAGAAAGCATTGTTCAACAGAGTACGTATGCGAAATAGCAGCGACCAAACATCCTTTCTCTAGATTTCAATTGAAAATTGTATCGTACCGCATCACACAACGGTTTTCAACAGGTTTTTCTAGACTTTGGAGTGTGTTATGAGTGTCGAGATCGGCGAGAGGAAATGAGAGACCATGTCATCCTTTGAAAGGTGCAATGATGTCCGAAGAACCGTCGCATCATAGTAGTTACATTGCCCTGGACGATTGCATACAGGCGTCTCTTAGAACACTCGAGCTCGTAAAATATTCACATAACAGCGGAGAAAAACACAAAGAGCTATCACAATACGAAATCGACTCTGCTCAAGTTAGCTTAAATCAAGTCATCCGAACCGCAGAATCCATCAAAGAAAAGATACGGAGTCATGGAGCTGTTGGGCAAAGCAGCGTACGTAGACTTTCGACAGAAACACCCAAACCACAGCCCAACACAACAGCAACAGCCAATGGCAAACTGCCGCATGTCGACAATGACAATGCAGATAAAAATGATAGTGAAACTGCAGGTCAAGCAAGCGCTGCAGACGCAGAACAACCATCAAACGAGATGCCACCACAACGAAGGAAGCTGTCAACACCATGCCTCACGCCAATAGATCCGTTGGAAACAACGGTAAGGACTCAATTTGTATCAGACATTCCATTCTTCCGAAATTCATTTTAGTGCACTTTGTACAAATAGCAGGTGGAGAAGCCGCTAAAACGAACATTGACAACCTTTTTTGTCAGGTCTCAGACACCAACTAGCAGAGTCCATCCATCTGATGTGGAAACTGGAAGTAGCAAGATTAGATTTTCACATGCTATTCTCCCTAAACGAAAAGATAGTGCGGGCTGGAAAATGGTATGGTCTGTATTTGCATGACACGTTGCACAATGCATTTTCTTTCATCTCACGAACACATCATATTCGTATGTTGCCATCGAATCTGAACTACAGACAGCCAAAGAGGCTTTTAACATTATAGATGAAAATGGAGATGGATTCCTCCAAAGAGAAGAAGTCATCCGAGCCATAGAAATGATGGCAGAGCATGGCGACATGGATCTTGAAGGAATGACTTCGGAGGACTTTGCTGATAAGATAATGTTAGAGGGTGACACAGACGGCGATGGCCAAATTGATATTGATGAATTCACCGAAGTAATGAAGCAAACCTCAGGGATAGGGAAACCAACTGCAAATCAGCATCGCATGAGTCAACTTGCACAAAATGTCCTAATTGCACACCAAAAGAAGCTCGAAAAGAGCACAGTTGGTGGAGACAAGTGGCTATTCCATCCCTTAGGCAATTTTCATGCCACATGGGACATCATTGTGTCATCACTAATTCTGTTGACAGTCGTTACAATGCCTCTATCACTTGGATGGGAAGACATCAATGAGTCATTTTTTGCTATGAATCTTATTGTAGATATGATATTCTTGCTTGATGTATGCAAGAACTTTAGCACCGGTTACGTGGACGAGAATGACACAATAATAATGGATTCGGTGCTTGTTCGCAGAAACTATTTGACTGGATTCTTCCTCACTGATTTTTGTAGTAGTATCCCATTGGATCTGATATTGAAAGCTGTGAGTTCAACTTCATCGTTGCTGTGTCATGAGTGATCAATCTCACTGTGAGTTCCAATTCACTATATTTTGATGCATCATCTTCAGGCTGGCATTGAGTCTGACGTAGGAGGCACAGTATCAGGGACTAAACAGTCACTCAAAATGCTGAAGCTCTTGAGAATAACAAAGCTATTCCGATTATTTCGACTCAATCGCTTATTCCTTCAGATAAAGCGAGCTGCATTCTTAATGGAAGAGGCGCTGAGTATACGAATATCTGATGGCTTTACAAAAATGCTACGACTTGGCGTTGGAGCAATGATTTTGGCCCATTGGATTGGGTGTTTCAACTTCATGCTGGTTCGGCTGTATGATTTTCCACCGGACTCCTGGATCGTGTATGCTGGCTTAGAGGACTCAAGTTCATCCGTGCAATGGAGCTGGTCATTTTATAAAGCATTGGCGCAGATGATTATGATTGGGTTCGAGACGCCACCGTAAGTGAAGTTGTTGTTTTGTTTCATTAGCATTGCTATTTTCATTTCACACAACGGCCAAACTCACTTCTCAAACTATAGGTTTACTAATGCGTCTTGTGATACCAAAACTGAATGGTGCACCATAGAACACTGGATAACCTTGGGGTGTCTTTATATCGGTGCCATATTCTACTCTCTCTTGATTTCTTCCATCTCTTCAATATTGCATTCTGCAAATCAAGCCAGTCGGAAATTTGATGAGCAGCTGTTAGTAGTAGATGATTACATGCGTACCAAGAAGTTGCCTGCCTCAATGCGAGAAAAGGTCAAAGACTACTTCTACCTGCAATTCTCCAATGGAAAGCTCCACAAGGAAGAGGAAATATTGGACTTCTTATCACCAGTCCTTCGTCGCGAAATAAAGCAATTCACAGGACGTGATATATGCAAGAGAGTGCCAATGCTTTCAATGAAGTCCAATGCGGAGTTTGCGGGAGAGGTATCATGCTGCATTGAGCCCAATATTGTTTTTGCCAATGAGGTCATAATGAGAGAAAAGACGACGGGAGACGAGATGTATTTCATTCACAGTGGGGTTGTTGAAATATTCGTTGCATCTGCAAAGTTTCTATCTTATGTTGCAATAGGAGATGGATGCGTAAGTTGATTCTCGCTGATAATGTTTGGTGTGCTTTCTTCAAATTGAGCCCCTAACATGCTGTTTGGTCTTTTCACACAAGTATTTTGGTGAAGTATCAGTTCTTCTAGGCATCCAGCGAACAGCCTCTGCCAAGTCCAAGACGCAATGCTTGCTATATCGATTAACCAAAGCCAAACTTCTTGCACTGCTAAGAGACAATCCATTGGTAGAAGCCAAAATGACAGAAATAGCCCAAAGCCGGCGCAGACGATTGGCGCACTACCTCGACCCAAAGAAGGTAACACTAGAGCCGGGAGACGAAATTGATGCAGAAGACAGTCAAACTGAACTATTTGGAGTAGACGCTGATAAGATTCTGCGTGCCAAAGAGCAAGAGTACAACCAAGAGAGGTTGCACTCAGGGATCCGAGGAGCCAGCAGGAGACGAATGCAAACCAAGTCAGATGGTACAACTTATCAACGGAGGCGTCATGCCAGCGTGACGTCCAAGGATTTACCTTCAAATTTGCGACGCAAGGGACGGAGATAGAACGTCGTAAGCTAATTCATGTTGCATTAGATGTGACTTCTAATCTTCCTGTTGTGGTGAAATGTTGCTGAAAGAAAAGCGAGATCCAGTAGAACTTTTATCTCTTTATCACTCACGGTGTGAAGAAATAATGCTTACAGTCCCAAGAAACTCAGCAAGGGCAACGTCTAAGTATATTTGAGTTGTCGAATGATCTGAGAATGAAATGTTTTCATGCCATGCTCTTCATAAACTCATCAAATGACACATACTTGGCTTTCCAACCCAAAGTCTCCTCACTCCATGATCCATCATAGACCTTTCCTCTCATCTCGCCTTCTGCTCCTTCAAATGTTGGCATTTGACAACCTCTATATCTTGCACTCTTCAAAGCACTCTCACAAATCCCCCTTCTGGTTGTAGAATGCCCATCACTAATCAAAAACACCTTCCCAGAATTAATTTGTGGCCCCACACGCAATGCCGCAACACAACTCGAAGCGGCATCATCATAATGCAACAAATTAATAATCCCATCCTCGCGTCCCTTCACCACTCCATTTCCCCTCTCCAACCAGTAATTATGTGCACCACGTTCTAAAGTATACAGCCCCGACAAACGCAAAACACACCCCCCGTTCTCCAAACAAGCCTTTTCGGCATTTATTCCCCTAGCCTTTCGTGGATTACCCTCTTCCAATGGAGTGGACTCGTCAACTATATCCCCATCAAACGAATCCGGATACACTCCTCCCGATGAAGTGAAAATGAACGATCCTCCTCCATCAATGGTACGAAGTTTGGCAGCCGATTCAACTGCGGAGGGATAATCCTCAAACCCCGAGGGAGGGGCACAAAACACCACGTTTTGGAATTGTAATGATCCCTTTGTTATGTCGTCCATTGTAGTTAACGACAGTCTCTCCTTGTAACCATTCGAACACAAATCATTAAGAATATCTTCATGTCGAGAAGTGGACTTGGTAACACCCGTCAAGGTGTACTCGGTCGTTTCAAGGAGTTGCCGTGCCAACGATGTGCCGAGGACGCCCATGCCGATAATGGCGACGGATGGATTGGTGGATGATGTCATGGAGAGACGTGTGGTGGATAATGCTGGGGCATTTAGAGTGTGTTTGGGTGGTGGGAAGGCGTGGGTTGGAAGGAGTGAGGTTAGGAGGAGGAGGATGGTGAAGGTCGTCATGGTCATGACGACGACGGGGGGCTGGCGTTGTGATGTGAGTGGAGAGTGGAAGCAGTTGTTGGGAGTTGGGAGCAGGCGCCAAAATTCAACATCAATAACCAACAACTTCAAACATTGAAGTAGAAAGGATACGGTATCCTTTATCGCACAAACGGGGTTTTTCAAATCCCGTTTGTGCGTGTGGGCCAACCTGCAACCCACAAAAATACCTGATACCCGCACAACACTCCAATTGGTGTGGGCCTCGAACTATCCAAGCCTTTCTCCCACGCCGGACCTTCTGTTTTAACCTTTGCTTTCCACAAATCTCTTTTCCAAATCAAACTCATCACACATCCTGACTTATCATCCTGTTGTCACAAGTTGCCAACCCACATAATCCTAACTCTCAGGCAAGTGGTTCTTCTCAACATTCTTTCAGATGTGTTTATTTTCAGCAAAAAGTATTGCTGCCCTTGCATCTTATAACAACCACAGTGTGTGCTTCATTTCTTCTGGTTCCTTGCCCCACAACAAATCCACCAAAGGTTGTAGTTGTATGTATTAATCTCATGCCACATGGCAACATATATTGATTTCACATTACTGTCTCGGTTTAGCAATAATTCATTTATTTCTGGAACAACTGATGTTGTGAACTCCTAAGCATTGAGCATCGTACAAAATTCAGCATTGACACCTTGTCATCAAATTGTGACTTTCACTATACCAACTCATAGCATGTTCATAATTTTTTGGGTCAGTTTTCCTAGAGCTGAAATATTTACCATTTATGGCAATCGCTCCCGTTAAAATCAAGTATATGCCGCTCTGGGCAACTCCTCAACTCTGCATTATGACAATTAACCCAAGAGGCCACCATTGAAATGGCACTGCAGCCACACAAAGGCAGACCCGACAGCAATTCTCCATGAATTGCTGACTGCTTTGAATGTCTGCATGGAGAATTTACTGCTGGGATGAACCAAAACATCACGGGTGTGACTGTCATTGCAAATACACATGTTGTCCCATTGAAAGCAGTTTCGCTTATTGTCATAAAGCGAAATACCAAATGCAGTTCAAAGGGGTGCTGTTCTGCTCCCATTCCAGAGAATCTGAAGATATGTATGGTATCATGTACTTAGAATTTATTTTTAGATACGTTTCGCTATGATTGGTAGATAAGTAGTCATGATCCCGCCATATTTTCAATGGGCACGACCAAAACGCGATGATCTGAGCGATGCATGACGCACGCACGACAACTTGTCAAACGAACCAAGAACGAACCGTCGAATCGAACGAAGATCTCAACCGAAACAGACCGAAACCGAAACCCTCGCGACGACCAAGCCACCTACGTACCGGCGCTTCATCATCGAAGCCCATCTTTTGCTTCCACCACGTGACGAATCAAAGGATCCAAATTCCAAATTAGAACCATCCAAAAACTTCCCTTCACCATGATGATGGAACGCGTTAAAACTGCTCCGGCCCCAGAAGAGCCGGCCAAGCCAACGTCCGCACCATCTTCGGGAACAACATCCAGTAAACCAGCCCCGGCTACTTCTCTAGAACGAATGGCGGAGTTGGAACGAAGGCTGAACGATCTGGATACTACCATGGCTGAGGTGACGGATGCCGTGAAACCTGCCGCTGTTGCGGCGACGAAACCGGCCGCGGGAGAAGTGAAGCAGCAGCCGGCAGTTGGGGCGGGGAAAAGTAATCCTTTGTTGGTGAGTTGTATCATGAATACAGTTCGAACGTTTTAGTTTTGAACGTCATGAAACGCCTGTTTTAAACACCATAAGGCTAGTCAGCCTATCTGCGAACTTCTTGCTATGCTTATTGATTGAGTTGAGTGGAAGCTACTTATCCGAGACGTTCTCATTATTTCTGTGCACACTGTCTCCTATATTTGTTGCCCTAATTCAAACCAAGTTCATTTGAAGATTTATTTTTCTATTATTTAATTTTTCCTTGAATGTGAGAACATATTTTTGTTGCTCTGGAATAGTGTTGTGGTTCGATATTTAAGCCCGTGTGCCTAAATTATCATGGGATTCATTTAATCAGTTGTGCTCTAGTGTCAATAATTTTTGTTTCATTTGGCATATTGATTTTCGAAGTTCCTGATTTCATATTTGCATACTGTCTCATATTAATGCTTACAACCAATTAACAACGTCCAGGCAAGAATAATGGCAGCTCAGGAACGTGCTAAACTTGCGGAGCAAAAAGAAAAGGAGGCCAAAGCTGCAGCAGCTCAAGCGGAAGCGGAACGCCAGAAAAGTCAGGAGGAAGCTGCTACTGCTGCTGCCAAGTTGAAAGAACTACAAATGCAAATTCAGCAGGCACAGATGCAGCAACAAAATCAACAGCAGCAACAGCAGCATCAGCAGGCACAGGTGCAGCAACAAAAACAAAATCAGTCGGCGAAAGAAAAGCGAGACCAAATACTTCGAGAATTGGAAGGGATGGACTCACCTATACCAACTCAAGCAATCCCCATTATGAAGAGCATGGATACACCACCACCACCTCCATTTGATCCAATGGGACTGGTGGACCCCCGCCCTCAACAACAGCATCAAGAACAACATGAACTCGAACAAAAATCATCACAACAACTTTCTCCTCCCTCATTTGAGGTTATGGAGCAAATGATGAATACAACAACCATATCAGCGCCAGCTCCATCTGCTCCACCAGCCTCGCCTGCACTAGATCATCTAGCAGGTGTTCTTCCCATGCCGGCACCTATAGACGTGAACCACAGCTTGCCTCCTCCACCGTCTTTTGCTGAGTTTGAAAGCCAGATGCAACAACAAACACAGTCAACAACAGCACAAGTTGAAACTGACGCTTTCGACTTTGATGTAGACGGTGTACCCTTATCAGCCGAAGAACGCCAACAAATGCTCGAGGAACAGCGTCAACTCTACGAAAACATTATGAAAGAAAAAGCTGCAAATGATGAAGCTATTGCGCGAGCCAGTGCTGATGCTTTTGATTCCAGGAGTGCGGCTGCAGCAGCCAAAGCTGAAGAGAGGATTGAACAAATGGATTCCATGGGTAGAGATTTGGATCAGAGAGCAAATAGAACTGGAGGTCCAAAGACAGAGGGCGAAGAAACAGAAAATGTCAACGAGCCAAGGAGGTACGTCAAAATCGGCAATAATCAGACAGTTGCTCTGCATGGACAAGAAAGGACGAAAAAGGCAATCAAGGAGGGTACGGCTTTGTTGGTCCAGTGCATTAACTGTCAAAATTGGATGCAGGTGAGTTATTTTCGTAATATTACATTTGTCTTTGGTCGACTGGGTCACATTCAGTTCAATGCTTTTGATGATTCAAATCATATTCAGTAATGCAAATCAAATCATAATTTCTCACACTTTTTAACAAACATGCTTCAACTCCTCTAGGTGACAGCTACTGCCACGCTGATGTTTTGCCCTGTTTGTCAAGTTGTATGTCCTGTGGTTAAACAAAGCGAAGTACAGACAAAAGAAGAGGCAATTCAATTAACAATGGATAGGAAATTGGCGGAGAAGCTCCAAGCCGAAGCTTATGTAGCTGATGATAAAAAGCCGAGCGAGAGCAGTTACTTATCTAGATTGTTTGGTAGTGGAGAGGCTTCAACAACGGCAGCATCGGCAGCACCTGTGGCTAGCAGTAGCAGTTGGTGGGATAAGCTCACATCTATTGTTTCTTATGGTGTTGAAGAGGAGTCTCGCCCTAGAGGAGAAATGGGCGTAACACGTCCGCCAAGCTCAGCTACCAATAGCTCAATTTCCACTTATCCAGCTCAGCGTCGTCCTGTACCATCTCTAACTCCCGCAACCATCACAGAAACCCAGAGTCGGGCAAATGAAGAAACTCAGGGCCTCCTTCACCCAGTGATAGTGAATGGAAACGAAGCTAATTTACCTTCCGGAAGAGTGTCAGAGCAACGGCCGCTACTTTCTTGTGTGTACGATTCTGTGTCAAGCGCAGCATCTGCTGTGTTCTCAAATGATGGGTCTGTAGACGAGGAAGGGAATGTTTACGGTGTGGATTCTAGGTCTCTTCTTGCAGTTACTGAAAGGGAGGAAGATGAGGAAGGTGAAGCCTCTGGATCTAGGACAAGAGAAATTTTGTAATGATGTAACCAATATTAGAATTCACCAACAACTTATTTTTTCTGACATAGGAAAAATCTAGCTATGTTCGGCTTCATCAGGTATCAAGAACTGTTTGCCTTGCACACAACTGATCAGGAAGAGGATGCAGTGTCATATGTCATAAAAACTTCATACAACAAATTGAACACTGAAAGCACTCTGAAATCTGGTCCAATTAAGAAATGATACGTTTAACCATTTGCCATCGGTAGGTATCAAAACTCACCAACACAATCAATGAAGTATACTATTATTATTGCCAAGTCAATGAGACAATCACTTTCCTTATCAATAAAATTTAGTTTCAATCACAGCAAGTGTAAGGTCACCATCGTTTAGACCGATTGTCAGAATTACTCATGAACCCAGCATGAATAATCCTCCATGAACTTAAAACAAAAGCTTCAAACACAACATCATTTATAAGCTCTACTGCTGCAACAAGGAGGCGTAAATCAGTCTCTTCTGATTCGCCGAATTGAACGTAGCGCCTGAACTCAAGTAAAAGATCGAGTTGTGTGCTGACAATAAGAATGCCAGTAGCAAACGCTCCGGCTTTCAAAAGACGTGATACTATTTGGATATGTCACAAGGAAAAATGAAAGTGGAATTAGCTGAAAATCAATATGGAACAAATAACACATGTATAAGTAGTGACTTACCCACAGTGTCGTAGCTTTGGATTCTTTCCCAAATGCCAGATGAATCCAACCTTTTTAAAGTAAATGATTCTTTTTCATACATCTTAGCAGCCAAAGCCCCAGCTATCCAGCAAACAGCCAAACCCGCCCCATGAATCAAGGTTGGAGCAAGTAAAGATCCCCTTGGCGCCAACTCTGGCGCCTCCCCGAAATAGCTTCCCAGTGGACGTAGCCAAGAAGGAGATGGTGCATGTACGGCGAATATCCAAAATGTTTGAAATGATGGAGCTACAATTTGTGCCAAGAGTACGTCTGTTAGGGGAAGACCGGGGTCATCGATTCTGGGAGACAGAAATCTCTGCAAGATGGAATCATCCGCTGGCGTTCGTTCTGACAATTGTGTTGGTGTCGAACTAATATCTCCATCCTCAACTTCTTCTAGATCATTGTCACTTCCCGATTTAGCATGGATTGCTACGCATTTTGTGTCACTCCCACAAACACAAGGATTGTTCAGATGCCGCAGCACCGAGCTTGTTGGCGAAGGAGCAAAAGCTAACGCAGAGGATATTCGATGCCATGACGGTGCATTTAGCCACACTACCATTCGGCTTATTGTAAGGGCTAATGTATACGGTCGCATTTGGATAGATAGTATTGATTGTCAATTGCCAAGAGGCCCTCTAGTGTCGATTTGTCGGACGCAACAGGTCGAAGGTCGAAGTCGAAGGCACGCACCACAATCGTCTGTGTTCTACTAGTACCTTGTGACGCTAACCAATATCATTTTTATTTGTTGACGATTCATCTAACAAATCTGTTCTTAAAATTATAACCACTGACGCCATGGGAGAGCGCAACTTAAAGGTAATATCTGTATGGAAAAGATATGGTACAACCGGATTCAATGACTCATTTTCATTTGACGTTTGACGTTTGACGTTTGGCAGATTCACCAGTCACCACATGCTACCATTGCAACAAGAACAATAACGAAAACAACCTAAAATAAGCCAATACCACCCAAACCCACCAGACCCGTTAGACAGAGACAATTAAAGCGCCACACCGACAAAAACCAAACTCCACCATGAGATCGATATCGGCAGTGTATGCATTTCTCAGCGTTGCAGTCCAAGTTAGATCATTCACTACA
>JALLAY010000016.1:0-30081 GCA_036939635.1 Cyclotella baltica | reverse complement strand
CTACAGATGAAAATTTCCTGAATCTGGCTGCTCCTATTGATCGTGAATGTAGATTGTTTGAAATAGGCATCTGATATCTTGTATAGTATTGTCCGTAAAATAATATCCTAGTTGACGCAACCATTTCTGGTTAACATACCAAGTAGAATGACACTTTACTTGTAGAACTTTGGTGATGGGTAGGCATCGCCACATTGTCCGGTAGTTTGAATTCTCGTAATCCATGTTTTGCGCTTGTTCAGCCAAGCTGATTAGGTGACTGAGTAAAGTTGGAGTGATCGGTCTTCTTGGCACTAGTACTATGTATCTACTTTCCGTAACGGATTTAAAACTAGAGATTTCCATTGGTTTGTATGCCATGTTGCTGCTCATCTGATTCTGTTGTATTGATGCAATGACTGCATAGGTATTGCTTTTCGTTGTTACCTTAGGACGAAATGTCAATGGCATGTCAACTGACACTCAAATGTTGCTGAGCTAAATTACAACATGTTACCTGAATCTGACATAATCTGGTGACAAGTCATGAAGTTTCAATTTTTATGTTCACATCAATGCTACTAGCTGACATGACGTGACATGACAATTCTTACTTTACTAAGTTTCTATCAAAATGGATCATGAATCCACACTGTTTTGTTTGGATACACATTGCAACCCCCACAAGTTGTCCACAAGCCCATTTCTTCTTCTTGTTACCCCCAGTTGTGAACACAGTTTTTCATTCTCTTTCCCGAACAGGTCTAACGAATAGAACAGCTGAAAATTGAATTTGCCCTCCCACCAGGGCCAGTGCATGGACTATCGACTGACCGACACCTATGTTACTGAAACCAGTGCCCTAGTCTTTCACCAGGCTCAAACCTTGGCTAGTTGTGGCTCTGTGGGTTTCTGCCAGTTGGATGTTGGTCGGCTTATTGTTGTCTTCAACCACGAAAACAAATCTGGGCAAATTCCCAAAACTAGGTGCAGCGAGATAGTTGATTGTTGGAAGATGAGTTGTGGCGGTGATTGGCTAAAAAATTAAGACAAAATCAGCCTCGGACTCCGACAAGAATGTGGTTTTGTATCTACAAAAGTAGGGCATTCATAGTATTGATACTAGGTATTATTATTTTTACCTGCTGCTTAATAGGAGATATTGTTACCAATCTGTGCGAAGTTGGCTGATTTTGATTCTGATACCTATGTCAATGTTGCGGACAAGATGATGAAGTCTATCAATATTTGGCTCTTCTTCAAATTTCTGCTGAAGCCTCTCAAAAATGCAAAGCTGAGTCCATCAAGAAAAGTTCTAAACCTTATACTGGATAAATTATGGGTTGATACTATGTGATGTTCGATGAAGAAAGAACAAATGATTTGCCATTTTGTAGGAACAATTTGTATGGTATGCATTTATTAAAGGCAATGCAGAGTTCAGTTGTATAAAGGGATACATACATCACGAAAGAGATTTTCCATCATCATTTTTATCAACAAAACTAAACCCTACATATTTGAACAATGACGAAACATGGAGATAATCTAGAATCGACGCCTGCTTTACACAACAAGTCATCTGCTGAAGTTTACAACAATTAATTGGAGATAATCTAGAACTGAAGCCTGCTTTACACAACAAGTCATCCGCTTAAGTTTACAACAATTAATACTGGCATCTTGCTTTACACAATCAGTTATCTGCTCAAGTTTACGGCAATTAATGGGAGACAATCTATAATTGAAGCCTGCTTTACATAACAAGTCATCTGCTTAAGTTTACGACAATTAATACTGGCACCTTCTACAACAAATAATAAGACACAAAAATCTTCCCCTGTTGCATTGCAAGCATCTACTCATTTAATCAGAGGAGCATCGACAATCAACTTCACGCCCTACTGCTTATGTACATAGCACTGATAACGCTGCACTTTCACTATTGGGTTTCTCTCTACTCTCTATCCGCGCTTAAATATAATGCAACCTCTGAGGACGGCGATTAGGTGGACGAGTCCCATCTCTCCTTGGTGGGACGGGAAGACAGATGGGACGGAAGGAACCAACCTCTTCCCAGATTAGTTCTTGCAGACGAATGCGGTGCAATTTCTCATCTTCAAAGGAGAAGTCAAACGAGCGCTCTGCTACAGGTTCATCCTCCTCACTGTGGAGTTGTGCCATGAAGGGATGCTCTAGTGCTTCTTGGACAGTGATGCGCTTACGAGGGTGTATCTGGAGCATTTTACTTAGGAGATCAAGGCATTCTGGTGGTGTGTTGGGGAACTGTTGGCTTAGAGGTACCACTTGTTTGTTTGGAAGTTTTCTCATGAAGCGACGTGCCTTTTCCGAGGTGACAAAGTCAAGGTCTTCTTCGGGGAGCTTGCCAAGTTTGCTTGTAATGAGAGTCAGCTGTGATCAGACAGCAAGGCATAAGTCATTGTTAGAAAAGGTAACACACAAGTTACAAGTCAACAAAACTGCCCAAGACTTACCTGATCAATATAGTCCTCACCAGGGAAATAAGGCTTCCTAGCAAGCAGTTCAGCCAAGATACAGCCTGTACTCCAAACATCCACTGGCTTATCATACTCATGACAAGCAAGCATAATCTCAGGAGCCCTATACCACCTAGTCACCACATACTCTGTCAAAAGAGGCCTCTTCCCCTCATTCATCTGAGCACTGTCAAATACCCCACGCGCCAACCCAAAATCACACACCTTCAAATCACAATTTGAATTAACCAAGAGATTACTCGGCTTCAGATCCCTATGAAGCACATTCGCCGAATGAATATACTTGAGAGCCCTCAGCACCTGATAAATAAAATACTGCACGTGGTCGATCGACAGACTCTGCTTAGAGTATATGATCCTGTACAAATCCGTCTCCATCAACTCACTGACGATATAAACATCATTAAAGTCATCCACGTATCGACACATGGGTGGCATCATGTCAACAATTCCCACAATGTTCTCATGCTTCAAATGCTTGAGAAGCTTGATCTCCCTCAAAATCCTCTTGGCATCAATCTCATCCTGGAAAGCACGGGGCACCATTTTAATGGCCACCTTGCTATTCACCTGAGTATCCTGTGCCGAGATAACCACACCATAAGCCCCCGATCCAATCACACGAGTAAAGGCATACCTCGAATCGACGGTAAAGGTATGATTCCCCGCCTTGAAGGTATGAGCGCTATAAGGACTGGATTTGAATCTAGAATAACTCCCCTGACTACCCGGGGTGCGATTCATAAACACCTCAGTACCATATTCAGAAGCCACAGATCCATCGTCCATAGAATAAGAGTGTGACCCCGCATGGCTCGTAAAAGCCGCAGTAGTAGCGGTCGCGGTGCTGTGATCGTCATGAGAACGATTTTTGGAAATGCCCGTCACGCGTTCGCCGGAGCTCGTGGCGCCAGTGCGGGAATCATAGCTACCCGATCCTCGGAGGGCTTCAAAGTCGTTACGGTGATCCGGCGGGGGGTGACGGTGGTAGGTGGGATGACCGTGGCCGTGGTGGTGATGGTGGTGTTTCGAGGCGTGGTGGCTGTGGCTGTGGTGATGGCCGTGGCTGTGGCCGTGTTGTTGCGAGGGGTTGCCGTGGGCGTATTTGCTTGGCATGCCGGAGTAGTTTTGGTAGTGGGATGACATTTTGTGGAATTTGACTGTCTGACTGCAATGTGTTTGATTTGTGTCTTCTTTGAAACACTTGCTGCAAATGAAGCACAAGTTTGGTCCAGGTGAAACAACCGTTGTTTCTGTTTTAAATTGCTAGCTTCTTCAGCTCCTTCAGGCAATCAAGTATGAGATGAAGGCGCAGTTGGTATGGTTATGGCATTAATGGACAACCAACAATATTGGGCTGTCTTCGGCGGTCGATTGTTGACGAAGAGGAAGGTGCACGAGAGGAAGGAAGTGGCGTGAGTTTGAGTTGATGTGTGAGATGATGAGCGATGGCAGCAACTTGAAACAGAATTAACATGTGTTTCTCAATTAAATGTGTTTAGTACTAATTCCTCAGACATTTAAAAGATATTTTTATTTGAAGTAAGGATACCTTTTACATCCAAGAATAAACATGTGGTTCACTGCATAGTTCTCTATCGGGCATCCATTCGGAGAAGTTCGCTGAGAGGCTTAAACAATGTGTGATTCGGGGTCCCCTTCCGCGATTAAGGTTCTCAAACGGCTTCGTGCCAACGGCTTATCTGATTGGGCTTCTTAGACGTAAAATCCCATGAAATACCGTGATTTCTCCCCACTGGGAGATGGACATAGATGGACATCAAAATCAAACGCCAACAAAACATCTACGGCAATGGCACCCGAGACACTGCCACCGCAGAGGCACCCACTCGATAAATTTGAACATCTTTCAATAAGCTATCATGATTCAATCCCTTTCGTTACTGTAGTTGCATTGAATCGTCCTGAAAAACGAAATGCAATCAATTCCAAGGTAAGTGATGTGTAGTTTCATTTTGGTACATAGAAGCATTCCTCACTTATCAACCTATGACATTGGCACCTTACAAAACTCCAGATGTGGAAAGAAATAGGCTCCGCATTCCGGAGCCTAGGGACCATAGGTGACAACTGCCGCTGTATCCTACTAACAGGCAAAGGCAAGGGATTCTGCGGTGGTATAGATATTACTGATGAAAAGTTCTTTTCTGGGTTATCTCCTGATAGTGGCAAAGATTTGGCTCGACAATCTTTGGCGTTTAAACCTCAAATTATTGAAATGCAATCTGCTTTTACTGCTGTTGAACAATGTCCTGTTCCTGTCGTGGCTGTTATACATGGTGCATGTATAGGTGCTGGGGTGGATTTGGTTTGTTGCGCTGATGTTCGTGTTTGCAGTTCCGATGCTAAGTTTAGCACAAGAGAGGTGAGATTAGGGCTTGCTGCGGATGTTGGGACTCTGCAAAGGTTACCCAAGCTGGTTGGACATACTTCCAGAGTTAGAGAACTGTGTCTTACTGGGGGTGAGTTAATGTCGTGATTTGATGATTAAACGTTCAAGATTTGCCAAAAGTCTTCACTATTTCAATTTCAAAATTTCCAGAGGATTTTGGAGCAGAAGAAGCATATAGAATAGGATTTGTAAGCAGAATATCAGAATCAGGTAATCTGATCAACACTGCAAATGAAGTTGTGTCCAAAATAACTCAAAACAGCCCGGTAGCAGTTGCTGTGACAAAATCATCTTTGAATTACTCTAGAGATCATACTGTGTCTGAAGGGCTGGACCATGTTGCCTTGCAAAACTCAGTGGCACTTATGACTGAGGATTTGGTGAAGTCTTTTATGGCGGGTAGTGGTAGTGCTGATGGTGTTGCCTTTGATCCTATGTTACAGCACTCTCGGTTATGAAATCTTTGGTTGTCATGCTACTGTGATCTACCTATGCAACAATGTACTTATCCCGTGAGGGATCGGCCAATGAGAATGATGCATGTATCAATGAAGCAAATACGTAGTGAAATAACATGGTGCAATGTAATCTTGTCTAACTAAAAAATACGAGGGTTGAGCTTCTAATCTTACTACATAAAAATTAGCTGGTACAATTACTTATTTCACCTGGCCTAACTGAATACGAGGGTTTAGCGTCTAATCTTTTACTTCCAAACAATTTCTGATGTGCCTAAATAAGAATAAGTTAAAGATTTAGCCTTCCGCGTCGACAAACATCTCTGGAGGTCCATCATTATCTTCATCTTGTTCTGCGTTTTGTTGCCCGTTTACATTGCTTTGCGCAGAATTCATAGCCGCCATTGCTGCTGCCATAAGTTGATTGATATCCACCTGAACTGGTTGTGAAGACTGACTTGAATTGCCACTCATTTTGTTAATTTCTTCTGCCATTGCCCTTCTATCCTCTCTACCGCGGATAAACTCTTTCTTATGAAACTGTTTTGCAGAGTCACCAGTCTTTTTCACTTTTTGCATTGCCAGATCGAAATCGTTGACATCCACAGGGCGTGCCTTTGTACCGCGAGGTGGGAATCCACTGGAAGTTCGTTTAAACGCTTTACCCTTGGTATTACCAACAGCTTTCTGTGAAGCTCTACTTGTTAACTCTCGAACTGGCTCCCAGGCAGCAGCCCTGCACAATTCCTTCAAATCACTCCCAGAATAGCCCTCTGTTTTGGTCGCCACTGAAGCTATATATGCCCTCGCACCCGCTGTCATACTCTGTTTTTGCAGAAACAAATTCAATAATTGCAACCTGGAAGAAAAGTTAGGTAAACCAATTTCAAAGGAGCGTGGCAGTCTACGCAATATGGCTGGGTCCACGTCATAAGGCCGGTTTGTTGCCCCCAGAACAATAATTGGTGGCTGGGGTAGAAGGGGTGCACCATAAGATTCAGTACGTTTCTTTTCACTCAGCAAGCCATCCCAGAGAGTCAGAAATTCACTTTTCATGGAATTGACTGCACTGCCTTCTGTTGAATCCCTTTGGCTCAGAAATGAGTCCATCTCGTCAATAAAAATAACAGATGGTGCCAACTTTCTTGCCAAGTTAAAAGTTGCTGATATTAATTTGTTGCTTTCACCAAACCACTTATTCTATGTATGAAATAAAAATTAATCAGTTAGTTGATGCAAATAAGTCTGAACATGATAAGAGAATTAAATTAGACTCACCATAATTGAAGATAAACTGACGTTTACAAAAGTGGCATGCGATTCCTTAGCAACAGCCTTAGCCAACATCGTCTTACCCGTTCCTGGAGGACCATACTGTAACAATTAATTGATTATATATTTTTAGCGCCGCCAGATTTTATTGCTCCAAATCAAGTCACAGTCAACAACAAAATAAAGACTCACCAGCAAAATTCCCTTTGGAGGTGAAACCAATCCCGAATCAGACATGAACAAATCCGGTCTAAACAAGGGAAGCACCACCAAATCATAAATCTCTGCCTTAATCTGATCCATGCCCCCAATATCTGAAAATTTCACATTAATATTAGCCGGATCAATAACATTAGTCTGAGCAATGGATAGCTCATAGGACGACAAATTAGAAACATGAGACAGAGATTGTTCGTGCTGTAAAGTTAATTCATCTTCAAGTGCAGCGTATTGCTCTTCGGTCTTGGCTCTTTCAGAAAGTGTCTCTTCGTCAAGTGTCTGTTCCTTTCCAGATTTTTGTTCCTTCTTCCATTGCGTCTGGTGCTCCTCTAACTCTTCCATCATGACTTTTAACGTAGCTTCATGACGAGAAGTAAGTAGCCTCTTTAGCAGTTTGACTACATTCCCACCGCTGTTTGAATCAATCCCCAAGTCGTCGAGTGTGTGATCGTTGTTACGGTCACCTTGGATTTTCTTCGCGATCCAACGGGAGAAGTAGTAGGAGGCGGCGAGAGTGAGGCCCAGTTCGAAGATGGTGGCTGCCAGTTGGGTGAGGACGGCTTTGGTGTCCACTTCTCTTTTGGAGGTGGGCGTGGAAGATGTGTCGGTAGTCGTTGTGGTGGTAATGGCCATGGTTCAATGAGCTCGTTTTCGTCATTCGTTAATACCGACTAACTGGGCCTCAAAAAATACTAAAGTAATTCCTATGTAAGAAATGGCGGGAAAGTCACAAATCCTACCATCATCTCCATCCTCTCGCTCGCGATCTGACCTACCATACCTTATTGACCAATGACCGATGAACAAACATCCATGCAAACTACCTTCAATAAAACGGCAAGAATGCCACAGGAAACACGGGATACAAAATGAGGAATGGTATGGTACACAATTATTCTAATGTTATCTGGTATCCATGTCACTTAATTCATCTTCTTTACGTTGTGCTTCTCTCCTTCTTGTCAAGTGTTCGTGAGGAGCTTTCGGAAAAACGATGCTTTGCAGAATTGCTCTGTCAGCGTGAAGCAATGAAATTTTACTATGAACCCATCAGACGGAAACAGGTAAATATGTTGAATCGCTTTTGCTGCTGCTTGCTTTCTGTCCTCATTTCCTTCATGAATTTTAATTGCACACTTCAGGGAGGACAAAAAGGAACGTGCAGTGATTTAGTGGAATTATTCGCATATCCCGAGAATGAACTCGCATTACCAGATGTTATACAGAAAAGTGATAGGCAGCATTGCAGACAAATTGTCCATGAGTTGGCAAAGTGCTTGTCCAATCAGAGAACTCGTGTCGATCCATGATATCAATCGAAATCTAGAGAAATGAAATATATCAACAAGTATAGTATGCGGCACGTCACGTTATTATTTTAGAATGTGATGAATTTATCGAGTATTTAACTCTATATTCATATTGATCTTTCCCCATAGCATTATTGTGGTATTCGCTTGTGTACAATAATTCAACAATTTCTATTGCAGACTCTTTAAATCCCCATCCTCAGCTGTTACTTTTCTTTAGAAAACTTCGTCACCCTCGAGCCAATAGTCATCCCCGTAATCAAAGCACAATTCTTCGCCTGGCTCAATATCACGCTTCGCCATAAACCAAACACGTGGCTTGCCGTCATAAGATTCTGGGACACTCATTGGCTTCAAATTATCAAGCGGCGGAGAAGCATGATTGATGAATCTTGTCCAGAGTGATTCATATTCGTCCTCTGCATCAACAAAAATTCTATCAGGTGTTGCTTCTTCCGCTTCCTCTTGTCCATTTTTGCGCCCGAAATGCTTGTATATATCACCTCCATCAAGATCAACACCATATAAGTACGTTCCTGTGATTGTTTGCCCTCGAGAAAGGCGACTTTCGATCCAAGCTCTGTCTTCATCGGTTAGCCTGCTCTCGAGAGATTTCAGGTATCGACGATCTTTAACTTCCTCTGACATTATTTCACCTTCGTAATTGCCCACAAACTCTCCAATCTTAAAAGATTTGTTAGTGATCACGCCTAAACCTTTTCCGGCTATTGGGTGGAGGGATAGATAAGGAGGCAGTGATTGTCTTGCAGGAGTGTTCATTGGTACTTCACTTACTGATGGCATCTCTTGAAAGGCGCCATTAGATATACCAAAGTTCAAATGTTGATTCTCGGGTGCCTCCTGCACATACAGTTCCTGTACATTTGATGGTGTCTCAACAACTTCTGCGGATTCAAAATCGTTGTAGAAAATGGGAGGAGACGACAGAGCTGATAAAGAGGCTGCTACTTGCTTTGCATCTCGCTTGGCGTTTCCTGGATTTTTCAAAAAGGACGCCAAGTCTTGTTTGGCAGGAGTTTCATCTTCTTTCAATTTGGTTTTAGCATTAAATGAAGGTACAAAAGGCTTGAACTTATTGGGGCTTGCATTGGCTCCTCCTACATTAATGTTGTCCTGCTGTGGAGTAGAAGGCTTAAAGCCATTTAGGTTGTTTTGACCGGTCACTTGATTGTCACTGAGAGGAGTAATCGATTTGAAACCATTGGACGCACGAAGACCCGAAGATAAAGAGTTGTTCTGTAAGACCGATTGAGAACCACTAGAAGTCAATGGGTGCTCAGACTTCGTTGACTCGGCATTTCCTTGACCATGCACGAAGTCCTCAAAACTTTTCGGTTCGGAACTCTCGGTTTTTGGCTGTTCATCTGTTGGTGCATTCAGCGAAGGAACGAAAGGTTTAAACTTATTTGTCGTCGCACTTGCTCCATCACTATTTGCTGGGCTAGGACGAGAGGCCACACCACCGTTATCTCCTGTACTTTTGAATAGTGAACTGCTAGACATTCCGAAGGCACTGTTGGAGGGGCCTACCGTCTCCGCAGTTCCAGAAATTCCGAAAATACCACCACCTAAAGAGGGGCTGGACTTGAAGCCACCTTTGAGTCCAAAGCCAAAATTCTTTGTAACCCCGCCACCTACACTATTCCCACTTCCATTAATTGAAGGGGAAGAAGCGTCAGTACCTTTAATCGGGGCAGCATTGTTAAACTTTACAAATGCACTTGCACCTGGGGCAGGGCCAAGGACAGACTTCTTCATGCTTTCGCCAAAGACTCCGTTACTTAAACTTTTCACTTCTAAGCCTCCGGCATTCTTCTTCATACCATTGGCAGGCAAAGCAGAGCCACCAGCACCTTTAAGTAAATTGCTAGACGACTTTCCAGATGGGCCTAAGTCAGGCGAGATGCCAGCCGCTCCGGTGCCTGGCTCGTTGCCTTTCAATCTAATGCTAGGCTCTTTCATCATGCCACTACTCAAGGCATGCCCCATACCATTGAACGGTGTAGAAGTCTCAGAGCTTTTGAACGATGACTTGCCAAACGAACCAACACCAACTCCTTTCATATCGCCACCAAAGACTCCCTTAGAACTAGGCCCACTGCTTTTGAGGCTGAATGCCCCAGAAGTATTTTTTGAACTGATTGGCATCGAAGAACCTTCAGAGCCTTTGAAAGAGGGCGCACTTACAGACTTTCCAAACAAGCCATTTACAGGAGCAGATCCAATGCCAGACTTCATTACACCACCAACGGGCTCTTTGCCTTTGACTCCAAGGCTACCAGGACCTTTCTTTGTAGCACTGTCCAAACCTCCTGGAGCTCCATTGAGTGGCGAAAAAGGTGCAACTGAGCTCTTGAGTGGTGCAGTATTGGTGTTGGCTTGCTTTGCATTGGGGGCTGCACTGGCAGAAACTAGAGGTGCGAATTTGGCACCCTGAGAAGACATGGTAGAAACTTGCTGGCTATCGTTTTGAACTTCAGTAGGAGGCATTAAAGGCTTGAAGCTATTGAAACTCTTTTTGTTCTGTCCTTCTAGACCAGGTACCTGCTTGAAGCCATTGACAATGCTACCGGCCTCATTTTCAGTAAGACTGCTTGATTGGGCATTATTCGTGTCAAATGATTGAGTAGGAAGAGTACTCTCAGTTTCAGAACTTAAAGGCTGAAGGCCATTGAAGCTTTCACCCACCACATCACGGCCACCACTACTTGCATAATTGTCACTTGCAATGTCATGAACTGGCTCAAATCCATCAGAGTAGCCATCATCACTCCCAATTGAAGCATCGGGCAAATGATGCGTAGCACTCGAAGGCACGTAAGGCTCAAAGCTGTGAATATTCTGAAACCCAGCACGTCGTTGTGCTCCGGTCATGACTGCCCCACCAACATGATAGGAAGATTCTCTAGTCATGGGTCTATGCCCTCCCATTCCAACCACATTTCCCATGTTATACGAAACTGCTTTCTTAGGCGTATACGTTGCTGCTCTGCGTGGTGAAGAAGAAGCTGTTCTCCCCCGAGGTGACGAATCAAACGAATTAACAGAAGTGGCAGGACTATAACTCGAGGTGTATTCCCAATCGCCAATTCCATTCGGAGAACCAATCACACCACCAAAGTTGGAAGAGGTTGTTCTTCCTGGTATTCCGGGTGTTGCATAACTTTCCCATGATGATCGACGTTCTGCTCCAGTCCTTACGTTGTAACTGTTGAAGTTTTGGGACTGCTGTGAAAATTGCGGCTGATGCTGGTGTCTATCGACCTGCTGATGCATGGGATTTTGATTCATTTGCCTTCTTTCGACATCAGCTTGGTTGTGCTGCTCGTAATTATGGGCAGACCAACCATTCTCCTCCTGGTTCTCGTGGTAAACATTCTCTGCAGACTGCTGGTCCTGAATAGGAGGCTCCAATAATGCAGAGGAAATATAATCGACATTTTCTAATCCATCTTCGTTGTATCCCATTGGTGAAGGCGGTGCCCGCTGATCAAACGCAGTGGACGACAACGCCGTGTTTATAACTACATCATTGTATCGTCTTTGGTGTGGGTGGATTGATAGAGAGGAGGCGTGATCTGATACAATCAGAATGGCGACAGCGGTGGAGAGCTTCATCTTGTGAAGTTGTTTAGTCAAGTATCAGCTGCGCGCAGAAACCTTAGAACAGGTAGCTAGGAGAGATAATTGGCTTAGACACTGTGCAGTGCCAGCGGAAATCGACTCAGTGACTACTTATAGGATGCTGGCGGCGGAAGTGAGATGAGCGCCATGGTTGTTTGTTGTTTTAGGTAGTGATGAAAGAAAGGAGGAAGAACGTGGAGATGACATCACTTCGGGCACTCGTTAAATAATGTGCCCGAATTATGACCTGTCAAAAGGTCACTTCTTTATAGGTAGGTAGAGGTAGGTAGGTAGACTACCTTACTCTAGCCGGGGGAGGGGGAAGTGCCGAAAACAAAACCTCCATGGCCCCAGAATTGCCGTACAGGCCGTAACGATACCACCTCCCAACCGCCTCCTCCCAACTTTAGCACTTGCTCACAATGGCATCTCAGTATTGGATCTACCACGAGCGCCAAGATGCAGTAAGTGAATTGGATTGATTAGTATGTCTATGAACTCATTCGTTGAAAACTGAAAACTAACTCTTGAGCTTTTTTTCATCTGCCACATCTGTTATATCAGCTCCTTTGCGGCCAACACGCCCTAAACAACCTCCTCCAAGCCAATGAATTCTCCCCCTCCATCCTCGCCGACATAGCCACCCAACTAGACCAAATGGAACTAGCCTACATGAGCCAAAACGACGAGGGGGGCATCCATTCCAAAGACTACCTAAAACGCGTCGCCGAAGGCAGCGGCAACGTCGACGAATCCGGTAATTTCTCCATCGAAGTCCTCCGATCCGCACTCATGACACGGCATGGGTTAGAACTTCCCAACATTCGACAAGAGGGGGTGAATCGGAGGGAAATTACTGAAATGGAAGGGTTTATTTGTAACCGCTCGGATCATTGGTTTGCCATTCGTAAAATTAACGGGAGGTTTTGGAATCTCAATTCAACGAATGAAAGACCCGAGTTGATTTCGCATTTTAGGTTGGCTACGGAGATGGAGGCATTGCAGAATGCGGGGTATAGTGTCTTTTGTGTTGTGGATAAGTTGCCCCCTCCTTGTACTAATGAGGCTATGATTGATCGTGGAAAGGTGAGTTGATGTTTTGGTGGTGTCTCTGAACATCTTTTGCGTGTGACCTGGCTGTGTTGTCGAAATTTGATTCTGGCTGAATGATGAACAGAAGTTATTACCAAGATCTGTTCTGAAATGTCATGAAGACATGCATTCTCAACTGACAGCACATGAATTAAACAATTGGCAATTTTTTCATCAATGTATGTGTCTGTGTGAAACTCTACTTGTGGCATTAAGTCTGACTGAAGGAGGATGAACATTATGTACTGACAGCAAGTGACTTTAACACTTATTTGATGCTCTATTAGCTCTGACTTTGAAATTGCACCTCACCTTTGTTTCACTTTTCAGCCACAGTATTGGTGGAAAGAATCTGACTTATTAGAAGGTAAGACTTCAAGTTGGACGCCCTTTCAATTCTACGCGCACGTTCTCATTGATGGCTTTTGCAAATGTCAATTAGGGAAGTCAAATGCAATGACACGGGTAAGTGTATCTCCACTGAATGTTGGTTACATTCCAGCTGCTCTACCAGTTAACAACACTCGAATAATTTCTGCAGAATGATGATCCATGGAAAGATGTTGGCAGTGGGAGACGTTTGGATGGAAAACCCAAAAACAATCAAGGAGGACACCTACCTATCCATGAGTTGTCAGAGGAGGAACAATTACAAGCAGCAATTCAAGCTAGTATGATGGATTGTAGTGATGGCAATGCTGGTGGGGCTAGTTCATCTGATTCTTTTTTACAAGAGTTATTCACCATGAATGTCAAAGATGAACCTGCAAGTGGGGCGAGAGTGCAGATTCGCATGCCGGGAGGAGCTAAACTTGTTCGGAAGTTTAATGGTGATGATCCTGTAAAAGTGATCTACGCCTTTGTTGCGGTAAGCCCTCGCATTATTTTACAATTAATTTATAGCCACTTACAAAGTCCAACATCCGTTCTTGTTTGGTCAAAGCAATCTAGTGATGAGGCCAAAGCTGGGAGAATATTTGGACTGAAAGCTAAATTTCCACCACAGGATTTACTCCCGTCTATTGATAGCAGCATATCAAGTTGTGGATTATCTGGAGAGGCCATCAATGTGACTTTTAAGTAAAGTTAAAAGTGATGATGAAGTTCATCTTTGCTTTATCAAATTAGGGTTTTTATTTCAGCATTTTCTTTTAGCAGATTTCATCAAAAAATGGCAATAAATAAATGTATCAATCCTTGAGGCTAATTTAGTTATCAACTGATCAATCAACTGTCTTGATTGAGAGAGAAGTAATGAACCAAAAGACAACTCTACTAATTTATCCAGACCCGACAACTTAGTTAACATGTGAAACCTCTTCTCCGGCTGATTGTCTAACTTCTAAATAATAATTGCCGCCCATTGAGAAAAATGTTAGTGTCTGCGTACGTAGGCATAGTATTATATGGATTTTAGTTTGTAAATGATCAGGTGGCTGCCATTCTCGTCAATTGTTACAACCCTATCTATCATTAAAGCGTTGCAATGGAGTCAATTATGAAACTTTCAATTAGGTATGTGTTAGTTCGTATAATAGATTTAGTGGCTGATTTCAATGATGACAACTCAGGAGCAACATCTCCATCTTTGTCCAATCCTACATTGCCTAGTTGCACCTCCATTAGGTTCATCTTGAGTTCCCTGCTCTCCAACAATTTCACTCCATGGTCCATTGCTGTTCACAGTCACTTCGGTGACCAGTGACTGTGTGACTTTGGACATTGGAGGGTTGTCTTTCATCATAGCTGCATGAAAATTCTCATGCAGTGACTCCTGGATCATCTCGTCTTTCATGATAGAAATGAAATCAGAGTTCAATCCATCATCTTTCTTCAACTCCTCAGCACCATCGTCTTGATCCTTACTCAATCTAGTTCTTTTTATTCCCCTTTGTCTTGATCATCAGATTGCGCTGATCTTATGTGCTTCTTTTAGATCATCTGAACCATGTACTGGCAGTGGTGTTAATTTCTTCATCCTCATCATTGGTTACGTCAAATGCCGGTATACACAAGGAAACTTACAGATAGAGCACTTGAATGGTGTTTGGTGCTTGGTAGAGGTTGTTGAGCAGTGTGCAGGTTAGAAACTTTTCTTTGCCTGTTTTTTTTTCACCAGCTTGGTGCGGTTTTAAAATACTTATCACTCCTCGTTTGAGCCTCCAAACAACACTCTAGAAAGTGAAGATAGAGGATTTAACCTCGTTACTCTAGCATAGTTGGTTTTAGAATCAGTACTTAATGTAATTATTCATCCCCCTCACCTGATCCCAATCGTCAGTAGTGTTTCCGCCATCAAAATTCCAAGCACATTGTTGATTGTTGAGAGAGATCAATGGAAATGAGGCAATCCAGGACCAACTGCCCATTGTTGAGTGTACAAGAGATCCTGTTTCCCCAGAATGAGTCTGCCAGCAGTTTAACCCTAACCTCTGTGAGGGGGAGATTGTGATTCCAATGCAAAGATACTCTTTCTGGACCTGTGTCAACTAAAAAATTATTTCGCAGGATAATTTGTTAGATTTCAATGGTAAAAACAATCAAATAAAGTCATTTCAATGCAATCCGTGGTTCTTTTTCAAATCAACGATTCAAATGGTTTTACCTTTCATTTGGTTGATGTCTTTGACACCTCTCAATCCTCATAAACTGATGACAGAGAGTGAAGGCAGTTTGCTGAATAGATCTTTTGAAGAATATTGATCAGTCGAGATGTGGGAATCCTGCCCGGCTGCTTATCAATTCAAGCACTTTCATCCTGTTTCTTGACTGTGTTCTACCAATGGTGTTCTCAATGCAAAAAAACTCAAAATAAATTAGTTGCACACACCCGTGGCAAACACAATCAAAGGAAAAATCAATGAAGCAAAGTACATCATGGTTCATTTGCAGACAGTGTCAACATCGACAAGCTTCGTTCGGTTCTTCTTTGTTTCAACAAGAAGTTCTGAGCATGCTGGTCGCAAACGGTTGTATTCGATGAATGAAATCAATGAAATTGTATCTATTGTGAACAGGGGAAGTTGCCGGGCTGCGTTGCAAGTCGAGTGACAGTGCCCTTCCTTGGCTGTTCTTATTCCCCATGTCATTCTCAACATCACACAATGTTTCAAATCAAAGACATACAATTGTCCAAGATTACCACAATCATGCAGCTACAAATCTAGCCCAACAATCATTTTAAACCTTGATCTCTGTTGCTCCAACCTGTGATTTGTTGCAGGCTCTCCTCCAATTGATCTCACCAGCGGCGGAAGAAGCATCACCAGTTCCAACACAGAAGCTATCAGAGAATGCACGTGTCATGGTTCATCAATCACAGTTCAGGCTGTGATTGTGATGGTGGGGATAAATCTATGTATGACAACAGTGGCATCAATTTTTCATGGGAGTATTTCTTCCAATACTAAGGTGGGTATTTCATAGAGGAATTGGTTCATTGAATTCGGCAGAGTTTGAAAATGGCCAATTAGCACCAAACAAAATTCTGCCTTAAGTTTGGGGGTATATTTAGTGCCCTGTTGACGCAATAACACTGAATAGCTATCATTAGATAGGCCTGCCTTGGATATCTTCACAACTAAATATTGCTAGGATATTAAATTATTTATTATTCCATTGAAGGCACTATCGGATTATCCATCTTCTCTTTGGTTTCATTCTCTTCATCAAATAAATCATCAATTAAGTTCTGTGTGGGGTCTACTCCGGGCTCTGGGTTTAAACCACTGAACAAATTACCTGATATATTTGCTAGGGTAGCAGCTTCCTCGAATGGGTCGGACAATGTTTCTGCCGTCTCGGAATCAGTCATTGTGCCAAAGTCAATTTCTCCCTCCACATCAACATCATGATGATTATCTTCCATAAACAGTAATGTATCTGTACCCGTGTTTGAGGTTTGGCTTTTAGTTGTGAGTTTTGAACCAGATTTGCCCTTCACGCCACTAAATCTTGTGACGGTAGGACGAGCATTCTTAGGGTTGAATGGGTCCTCGTGTTCACTTATTTCATCAAGTATTTTGTTCGCACCAGTCTTTAAGGCTTCATAAGACCTAGAGAAAGTGTCAAAGGTTGTTCTGACGGGTGAAGTTGGAGGCGAAGTCGGTAATGGCGGCAGTTGAGTTATATTTGACTCTTCTTTGTCTGATTTGCTGGTTTCTTCTGAAGCTTCTCTTTTGTTCAGTAGATTTGTGAAACGATTTTGCTGGTTTGGGGCAGATAAACTATTACCAAGCGTCTGTGTCAAACTGGCCAACTTGCTTTTGACCACTTCTGCCGCAACACTATCTGTTGCTGGTTTGGCCACACCCTGCTCACCTTTCTCATCCACGCATGGTGCACCTGATCTCTTAAGAAAACCAAAACGATTCCTCGGCTGGCTCACTCCTTCAGCCGCATCGCCATCTTTTACTGCTGCTATATTACAGTCGCTGGTTTCATCAACATCTCTCGTGTCTGGTTTGACAGCCGCTGTTGTTTCCAAGTCCTGCGCCTGTTTTTCTTCCACGACAGGAGTAGCATGTTTCTTGAGAAAACCGAAACGATTTCTAAGCTGGCTAACTCCTTCAGCGGTAGCGCTGTCTGTTGCTACGTCTTGCTCATTTTTCTCATCCAAATTCGGCTGAATTGATTTCTTCAGGAAACCAAGGGGGTTTCTAGCCTGCTTCTTGTCCTCATCAGAAGGCTTGTCTTCAGTGCTAGCGTCATGGGCTACTTTTGTAGTTGAGAAGCCCATCTTCCAGCGAAATTGTGGAGCTGTTGAGGTTTGAGTGGAGGTGGCAGAATCAGTTACAGGTTCAGTATCGGTCTCTGTGTTGCTTCGGTCAACTAGCTTGGAAGCTGATTTGACTTCAACTTGATTTTCATTTGGTGTGGATGTGCACTGATCTTCCTCTGATTTAGTTGTGTCATTCTTGATCACTGCATCTTCCTTAGCTTCGCTTCCAGCCGCTGTACTCTCATTTTGCGTAAAATCAACTAGTTCTTCCTTAGATTTCTCATTTGAATCAGACTGCCAACGCTTAAACGCCATCTTTTCTTTGAAACCTGCCATTGATGCTGGCCGCGACGGTTCATCCTTAGCTGGTAGATCAGACTTGGGCTTGGAAAATTTGTTTGTCATGAAAAGTGGTGTCGTCTTAACTTTTTGAGATAATGAAATCATAGATTGCTTCATTTTGTCAACGTTTTCCGGTCTTGTGAAGTCAGAAGCCAAGCTGTTAAGACGCTGCTCTTCTAAAGTGAGCCGTGTCATAGAGCCGTCAATGATCTTTTGGAGCGTCCTGGCAGTCTTTTCGCGTGCTGGTGCATTCATGTACTCTTTTTGCTCTTGGTGAGAGCTCTCAAGCTGAGCAAACAATGAAGACAGAGGATCGTAATCAACCAGGACGTTTGATGGTGAAAGACCCAAATCAGGACCATTTCTCCACAGGAAAGCATGAGCTGCGGCAAACCCTCCCTTCAGCACCGATACGAAAGGGAATCCCTTTTTTAAGAAAAACAGGCAACAGCTGCTTGTCCGCGAAATATCATCTTCCAACAACTTCTCTTCTTCCTGTGTTAAGGGGTGATCGTAAAGAGCTGGAAATGACGAAAATCCTTCGCCCTGAAAGTGTTATAGATGTTAAATACTTCATATTTGCATAGCAAATGGATTTATTAAAAATGCAGACTTACCATTACACAAATGTGAACAGCACCACGTAGCGACTCAAACATATCAGTCAATTGGTGAAGTTCATCGGGATCTTGCAGCTTCTGCGGTCCCATGTCTACCGCCGTTGGAAATCTTCCTTGCTCTTTAGCCGTCCCCTCTGGTCTGCAATCGATTAAGTAAAATTTCAGATTGTTCTCGGGGGTATCCCACTTCTCTCCTGTGACCGGATTGTGACCTTTACTACTACAAACGTGTGGTATTATTTCAGTTGGGGATATTTCAAGCGCAACCTTATTTTTCACCTGGCTAACAAACGAGTATGGAGTTGCACTCTTCTTACGTCGATCAGCAACAGACATTGCAACCTGCTTCCGAGTTTCGCTGATGGTTTTATTTACTGAATCAAAGAAGCTACGAGTTTGGTTAGAAACATGATCCTTGACTGGTTCATCGGGGAGAAATCCTTTGCCATACTGCAAGCGATAAAAAGTGTTGAGATACCAGTGAGATACCAGCATTTAGTATGTCAAAAATAAATGTTTAAACTGTGAGAGCAAGCAGCACGAATCTCACTTTCTTCTTTAACTTCTCATTCAGAACTTCAAACCGTCCCTCGAATATATTGTAGATCTATACGAAGAGGAAAATGAGCCAGATATCCTTTGGAGCCATAAAATGGCCAAATTATCCTGACTTACCTGATCAACAGTATCAACTTTTTCTGGATTATAATCTCTATAATAAGCCACCAGCCTAGCCTTCATCAACGCTTTCTGTGCCTCGGCATCTCTCTCCTCACGTTCTTTCTTTTTGGCTGCTTCTTCTGCCTCGAGCTGAGCCTTGGCTTTTTCATCCATGGCTACCTTTCTCACATGAAGCGCATCAGCGACTGCTCTGTCATCTGCTGAACGCAACATGTTGATTACCGAGGTTGGTGTTGACTCTGTAAGTGAATGAGCAAGGTCAAGCCATTCGGAAACCATTTCAGTGCTTGCACCACTTGTTGCACCAGTATCTGTCCCGACAAAACTTTCTTCGTCAAATGACTTTGCTTCAAAATTCAATACCTTCTCCAGTTCTGTTTTAAGCTCTTCACCTCTAGACATGAGCAAAGTATCCAAGTGTTTGTCGAGAATTGCAATGGCAAGAAAGAATTTTCTGGAGCAATCTCCCATAGTGAGCAAATAGTCCCACAATGGGAGGAGCACTTTGTGATCCAGACAAGATTTTCCCAGTTCACCTGCAAAGTTTGTAATGAACCATGACAATGGTACCAACCCTCCACTTTCAGGTGCATGATTGTTTTTGTCTTGTGCAACTGGTTCAGCTTTTGGAGGAGCATCTACATTTTCCGTTACCTCCATTTCAGAATTCTGCTCGTCTCTTTTCTCATCTAAAGGCTTTGGCCAATACCAACCAGGACATTGACGATCAAGATGCATAACCAACAAAGGTAAGTGATAGCATGCCAACAGATAAAAATCCATGTGCAACGCGTTGACGGCTGAATAACGTTCACTCTGAGATAGCCGAAGGAGAGGCATTGCCGATGGTTCAATCTGAGAAAGAACCACACTGGCAGCGGCGGGTGGTATACCAGATTGTAATATGGCATATGCAACTGGAGCAATGAGTGGATCAATGGTCATTGAGGGTGCATCAGAGTTTTTCGCTGCATAATTGTCGTGAAACGCCAATACGGAGAGCAAGTCTTGGTCAACTCCCGTAGTGATGTTGCCAGTTTGAGTGAGCATCTGTTCAATCATGGCACTGCAAGTTTCACTGCTATACTTTGGACTGTTTCCATTTTTTGTTTGCCACTCACGAAACGATTCAGCAAGGCTGCCATTGTCCAATTCTCCGAGCACTTTGCTACATATAATTTTCGTCCACAGATATGGTCTGTCTTCTAGAGAAACACCTGCATCCTGGCTGATATTGCTGCGTCCCTTTTCTCTATTGAAGAGAGTCCTCACATCTTCCACAGTGGCCGCACTGGATCTAATGGCTTCAGCTAAGGTTGTGAATGATGCCTTTGCAGAAGTTCAGTAGAGCCTTGTTTCGACGGATCCATTGGAGCAGCACCTTCTTTCACCAGTTCTGGGTTGCTCTCTGCATTTTCATCTATAACCTGAAATTCAGCTTCCTCATCATTATCCCAATTATCAAAAGCCAGTTCCTCCTCAATGCATGCAGACACGTACGGTGTGGAAATGGGCTCAGGAGTAACTGATTATGCTCGTGTTATTGGTTCTGGTGACCACTCAGAAGAAGCATCTGGTGCTGCTACTGATTCTTTGTTGTTCTCGGTCTCTGATGCGGTAGATGGAAAAACTTTGTTTGCACTATCAACCGGCTCATCACTCAAAATTCGTTGACTCTGATGAATCTCACTCTTCGTCTCCGCCCTTCCCACAGCACTTCCACGCTGGGAGCTCTTCAACCCACCAGAATTCACATCAGCCTCAGCAAGCATCTGATCAAAGTCAAAATCATCTTCTTCTCCCTTACCAACACTGCCACTTCTCTTTTCCAAACTCTCCCCCAAGTCCCCACCAGATACCTTGCCCGTCTTATCATCATCATCTAACCAATCCAAAAAATCCCTAGTCCCGGCATCGTGAACGCAAAAATCATCAATGGACTGACGCTGGTTCGCATTCTCCGGAGAAGATGTACTGCTCTGAACCGACGTTATATCCAAAGGAGTCTTTGGGGTGATTGGTGTTCCCGGCGGTGTTCCGAATAAATCATCAAATTCCTCATCGACGGCTGATGAGGGGGGCGGTTGTTGTGTCGTGCCAAGATCGGTTAGCATGTCAAAATCCGAGATGGACGAAGATGGCGCCGTTGGGGTTGTGGAGGGGGCTTCGGCGCCGAAGGAGAAGATATCGTCAAAGTCGTCGTCTTGGTTGTCTGTCATTTTAGTTCGTTGGTTTTTTAGGGGGTATTACTGTGGTGTAGTGGCGACGGTTTTGTTGCCATGGTGCAATGAGGAATCGAATGCAATGAAAAATGTATCCGTTGAAATCTTGAAAGATTTGATTTGTTTGAAAGGGGGAAGTGCCCCCCAGTAGTTGGTTTTTTCCCTCAGAATTTTCCGCGAAAAAGCCACCATCAGAAACGATGATGATTGTCAAGCCAATGTACCGACCACTGATGCAGATTCAAGACCCATCAACAAAAATGCTATCATTGACCAAAACTGTTCGACAACCAACGAATAGCATCATGTCCAGACATGTTATTTACAATCTCGCTTCTGACTTGCCGACATGATGCAGATTCAAGGCCCATCATCCAAAATGCCCAAACTGTTTGACAATCAACAACTAGCATCATGGCAAAAACATACAATCCGACTTCAGAGTCGTCGACACGCTCCATTGGTCCACCAGCCACACGTGTCCTCTCATCGACTCTGAGCCCCTTGTGTTTACTCTTCTCTCACTCAAGGGCTGACTTCCATCACCGTAAATGGTGGTGTATAAGCATCAACGGAGTACAAGCAACACCATTTAGGCACGAATGACCGATAAGTTCTCCACGCTGAAGCAATTATAGGAAACCCCCATTAAAAAGCTCGGGTCATTTAATTAAAAATGTCCGTTAAAACACGAAATAAAGACACCCTCTTAGGCCTATCAGCCCTCTACGTCCTCATACTTCATACTATGTTGGATATTCAAAGACAATGACAACTAAAACAACTAGATCAATGTGTGAATTCGAAACTCTGCAACTGCAAGGTTTAGTGCTTATGGCTGAACCATGGTGTCTTTGCCACCATGCTAACAATGATGGGGTTTTGGTGTCACAAGCCCACCACAGGAACAGCTCAGCTAGCTAGGAAGCTCGTATCACGCCAGCTACCTTATGGCCACTCACAAAAAAAATGTGTCTGCTGCTTGCATTGCTTCTTAACCCATTGAACATAATAAGCTAAACTTTACTACTAGCCTAAACATATAACATGAAAAATGAAAACACTGCCCGAATAATCTTGTTCCCTGTTGTTGTTTTTGCTCGATGTGGATCTCAACTCCTCAAGCCGGGAATTGTACATCCAGCAGTCATTCCAAAAATCCACTTGCTTGCTTTGTCTCCCTAAATCACTCTTCCTCCCGTCATGTCTCCTATACTGCTCCCGCTGAAACATTGTCATTGTAACTACTGCCCACTATTGTGTCTGTCACGTCACTGAATACTTCTCCTTCCAAACTCACAAACCCAAAGCACTTCGACATTTTTGTAGACATTCCCATTGAAAAATGGGTCTGTCTCATCAAAGTATGCCGATAACAGTGTGTCGGCGCCCGTTGTGTGTCAACGGATATGCACATATCATCTGCCCAGCGCTTGTACTGGGTCGAACGCTTCGAACCCATTCGAGTGGTGACTCACACACACACCTTTCTAGCCATTCTTCTGGTTCTCCAGTTTTAGCGGAGCTGCATCTGCTTCAAAGATTGTGCTATCTGGTGCAGCCCGTGGTATTTGTGTTAGCCAGTCCCAGTGATCCCGGTTGAAGAAAGTCACATCCCTCATTCAAAATTGTACCGTCTGCTTCCTCTCGTTTCGTACTCCACTCAAAGTATACTTGCCTATTCACAACAAAAAATAGAATGCAATTAAAATCCAATCTGCAATGAATTGGATTCGTGAGTCTGTTCCTGGTGCCATGGAACATTTGACAACATACTCCACAATGTCCACTTCCACAGGTAATAGCTTCTTCTCGGTAGCTGGGTCGTCCTTTGCCTATCCTTGCAAAGTTTGTGCAATGATGGGGATGAACTTGTCGCTGCCTTCTACTTTTAGCTGCTCCTTGTTGACAGCCAGCAGGATCGTCTTGTTAATGGACGCGAGCGCTGCTGAAACCATTGAAGCTCGGATTTGGGATCTGGGTATTTGATGTCCGGTAACCAAGGGTCCAGTCCCACAAGTTGGTAGTAGCTGATCCAATTACGCCAGTGTGTGCCTCTGGTCTTGGTAGTCGCCTCCACTTGCCCATTCCTAAATGCTGTGCTTGATCCCGGACGATGGGCAGAAGACTGTCCAAGAATTCTGTGAAGGAAGTGGAATCGAAGAGTTAAACAAGTAATTCTGCCTCGTACTTACAATGCCATTTCAAAAGAGCGAGATGGTATATCTGTCATAGCATTCTTTTTCCCTGGTATGTGCAGCGAAGTCAACGGTGAAATCCCTCTCTGCTTCATCTCCAAGCACAGTGCTCCCAGTAGCTGATCTGCCACCTTGGATACTTTAGCGGCCATTTTCCTCACCCAACTCACTGTCTGTGAATTGTCACTGAACAGTGCAATGTGACATCCTTCACATGTTGCATGCCTCCTCAATCGCTAAAAACAAAACAACAGCAGCCCCCACCATCTCTATGTCGGAATTTGTCAGTGAGCCACCCTGGCCACTGTTTGTTTTTATCACTTCGTCCTTGACCCACTGTGGCCATTCCAGGCAAAAGTCTGTCGGCAAGTATGACATGTTTTCTCCAATTCTCCCAACGCTAGTTTACAAATGCGGGCTTCTTTTGCAAGAACTTATTCATTGGTGTGAGCAACCTGTGGCCTTCTGGGATGCACATGAAGGCATGCTGTACCTTCGCAATAATGGCTTCAAATTCTTTGAATTCAACCCCTCCACTTTCTGCTGTTGTGCCGCCCGGATCCATTTTATAATGATTGTTAGAAGAAACTCTCTCTTCTTCTCATCTAACTGCATTGTTTTATTTTCCCCATCGAATTCGAAGCCTAACATCTCCTTTAGCAAATCCCATTGTCCTACCTTCTTCAGTAGTTTGTTCAGCGAGGTAAGATCATTGCCATCGACATCATCCTCCAGGAATACGTTGTGGATGCCCTTCAGCAACACCGTTGCAACATGTTCCAATTGCTCCTTTGATGCTGCAATCACTAACGAAATAAAATCATCCTTATAAACTTTGTAACAGTACCGTAGCTTCTGCTCTCCCTCGATTGAATCCGATAGTTCTTAGAATGCTTTGCTCCCACGTGCATAATTGATGAATTTGCGACCCCCCAGCTTTCCTTTTCCTCCTTCTGTGTACTTTGTTGCTACATCCCTTGTCATTTCTCTGGCTGCACAAAAATATGGAGGGGACTCAATCCACCCCATCTGCAGTGATGTCTGGGACCACCAACTTTACCGACTCACCTTCTTTCTATGGCAACACATATGCAAAATTCCACTCCTTACCTTTTTGACAGTCAATGTGCCAGAAACCATCTTTGATGTCAAACTTGGCCATGAATATGTTTGCATTGTCCTCTACCGCAGGCTCAACGTGTGCCTTATCTGATTTATTGCTGCCACTGTTGCTTCAAGAGTAGTAGTATCATTGACTGATGGTACCATGTTGCCATCCTTTAGTTTCAATTGGAACACCAAATCCAGAATGGCTCTGAACTGCCTCAATTTGTGCGGTATCATTGCAAATGGTGAGATTTCCAATTCCGCTGGTGGGTTGTTCTTTATATTGCCCCACAATACTACTTTGCATTGTCCAGCCTTGACCTTTGCTTCAATTTCATCTTCCAATTGCTGTATGGCCGCCGGATCATGCACTGACACATGAGGCCCTCTCTCTACCGCTGCCCACATCTACTCTTTCATCCAGTTCGCCCAGTATTGACTGGACATCCGCCTGTAGCATACTTCAGCAATTCTTTTGCTGCTGAATGTTCCAATGCCAGATTCTTCGGGCACATACTCCCTCTCCACTTTTCAATCCTCTGCTTCTCCCTAGGGACGTCAAACGTACTCTTGTACATCACCCAAAACGTTGAGGGTTGTTGATTCTCCTGCACATCCAACCACTGCATTGTATTTTTTGCAGCTGATGTTTGTTCTTGCCATCTACTCTTGCCTCGCTAGCTATTAGCTGAGGTGGCTCAAAATTCCAGTGTAATGGAGGGTTAGCCTCCCAACATATCTTGTTGTGTTCATTCCCCTCCTCAGCTTTGCCATCAAAGGATACATCGTCATCAGTCTCTGCAACTGTGCTTGCTGTCTTGTCATCACCTTGTTGCACAACCACAGATTCTGTTGTTTCTTTCTCAATAGTTTTGCCATTCTTCTTTCTTTATTTCTAACTTCTTTACTTCATTTTCTGGTTGTTTCCACCACCAATGCAGCTACCTCCGCCTTCGTTGCCAATCCCACTGCTGCCCCTCTGGGATGCATCCATTGGGTGCATGCCTTATTTGCATTTCTCTGCAACCGCCATTACGCTGCTTCAGTACGAGTAATGAGAGCGCTTGTATTCTCCCTTGTTATGGTACTGGTTGTGTAACTGACGATACTCCCGTCGGTCATACACATCCAACTACATTTTCTGCAACCCAATCATAATTTCTCAATTACATCCTCCGCCATTTTGTCCGGTAGCTTCTCCCCATTCACATGGAACCGTAGTTGAATACACTTGGCTCCAAACTTGCAAATTCTACATACATGATCCCAGCATATTTTATCCGTGCCTGTCATTCGATCCACATCAGGTCCCAAAACGTAATCCCCGCTGCTTGTAGGATCTCAATAATCCTCACTCTTCCATCAAATTTCTTTAGTACTGGCTTGAAGAGTGCCCCAAGCTTTGGATGCATGTTTGAATAATCATGTTGCTTCGGTAGTATAGGCTCTTATTTCTGGCATCTATGCTTCCCATTGTTGTTGTTGTTGTTGTTGTTGTTGGTGTTGTTGTTGTTGTTGTTGTTGTTGTTGTTGTTGTTGTTGTTGTTGCCTCCACCTCCACTGTTCGTCTTCTCCCAGTCTTTATCATCCCATGCCACTGGGAATTCTGGGTGGTAGATATGCCTTGCAAACCGAACATCTCCCATAATATCATGCAACAATGATTTTGGCCACTGCATTCCATTTTCTGAAGTCTATCAGTTTCAATTGTGTGGAAAAAGGATCTGCTGTCATCAAAGATGGCCCACGTGATTGTCTTGCAAATAATATATGGAGAGTATTTGTGTGCAATTCTGCTGCACTCTTCACACTGTAAAATAGCATAAGCCTCCATCACCTTGCAGTACAAATCACACTCCGCTTCATACATTACAAAAAGCAATACCACCAAGGTGGCAATATTCAACTTGAGCGTATAATAATTCGTTGGTGGTTCTTTCATGGAGCTTCCAGATTGCTTCAATGCTTCATTCATTATCCAGTTTGATTCCGTCTCTTTTGCAATTCTTTCCTTCTCAAGCTGATCCTGAATCTCCTGAATTACACGTGGCAATTGGCAAGCACGTCATATTGGACACCCCTCAATCACTTGCTTTCAATATACCCACACACCCACTTGGATTCGGATCCATTTTTAAAATATCCTTGATCTGCTCTTCAACAAAAAAGATGCTGTTGGATATCTCAATACCCATCTTCTCAGCCTATCCTCTCATCTCTTTCATTATGTTCGTACGAGCATGCACTGTACTCTTGTATGCTTTAAAGAGGGGCCATATCATTTGAACCCTTCCTGCATCATTTACTCTACACCATCCCTTCAACACTACCATGTCATACTCATCTAAGGTTCTCTTTTCCTCTTTCTTTCGAGTCTGATCCAAAACACTCTTCGTATGACATCTAGTCATTTCATCCAGCCTATTGGGTTGCCCCTGTGGCTGTGCTTGCATCTGCACCTGTTGAATTGGGTTTTCCAAATACCCCAATAACTTTTGTTTGGCCCACTGCTGGAAAGCCGGTAAAACTTGCACTACTGGTTTCAGTTTGACAGATATCTACTGTGGACGCCAATGTGATGCCATGCATCAATATTGTAGCAAGCTTGCATCTTCGAGAGAGATATTTGCTACCACTGCTGGGAGGTAAATCATCCTTGGGACCTGTACATAATCCTCCACTGGCATTTCCTTTTTTCTTGGGATCCACAGCTGCCCGGTGTTTTGTCCACTGTTGATGAAATCTGTCCATGCTACTACGTTTGTGACTATTTTCATCTTCTCTCATTAACTTGCCACGGTGCATCTACTTGTAACTCCACAATGTACAGCTGTGCATCTTGAGACTAATCCCCGATTCTTCCCAGCACTTCCCCCCCTCAATTCCGGTGCCACCGTACCATTGTAATATTTCCTCAATCCATGCACCACCGTGATTGCTGCAGACATGCTCTTAACAATCCAAAATGCCTAGATTGTGTCCGTTGATAATACCGCCTCTTTGGAATCACTGATTCTGCCAGCCCCACTCGATTTTTGCCACCCGAAATCCTGACTTTTCTTCTCTGCTGTTTGGCTTGCTATTACTCTTCCCAATGCATGCTGTAGCACTGAGGTGATGGTTGGCACATTGTTTGTTGGTGTTGCTACACTGTCTGGGGTAACAAACAAAACCCTTCGTTGCTGCGCTGCTGGTGTCTGCAACTGGATCAATCCTTCTGCTGCTGCTTCTGGCATGGCATCAAGAGTGTATGCTGGGAGTGTATCATTGCCCTTTTCTGCATCCGATGCCCTTGATACTACTCTCTGGAGTCCTCCACTATATCATTGACTGTTGTACCGCAAGTCACTAGTTCTGCTAAATGCCGTGTCATTGCACTAACTAGCACAATAACTTGCTCCGTTGGGTGTTCTTACTGGTGTATCTATTCGTTGCTTTGCTATTGCCTTAATACACTTTTTCTATCTAGACAACCTACGCAAACAACAAAGCATGAAGAGAAAACCTCCTTCCAACGAAGATTGATCTCACCATGGTCCTTTTTCCAAATTCCAAAGGCCAATGACGAGGTCTCAAACTTCCACGTGCCGCTACGCCTCAGCAGTCATCTGGCCATCACAACAAGAAATCTGGTCCTTCTCACCATCAACAGTCTCAAGCACTGACATCATCTATGTGCAACCGAGGGAGTAATGTATATTTGCACAGCAGTAGTTGCACAATTTTTTGTAGGTAGTGCAATACAATTCAGTAAACACACTTCTCGAAACATTCAATCGTTGTGGGCAGCAACAAATGACAATATTCCAGCTTTGGGGCTTACATTTGATGTCCATTATAATGAAACAAATGATTACAGAAAGAATGGTATTGTCAAATGTATTACCACTGGTTGCAAATCTATCCTCAACAGTTGATATGCCATAAAGTCAAATGAATCAACTTCGAACTGCTCTAACATAATTTGCTGAGAAGAATGATCATTCAAATGCATCAAGAGCCAGTGAATAAAGAAAGGAGATCAAGTTAAACATTGGTCGGGTGACATCAAAAAGAATGATTTTAACTGCATGTGAATGACCAGCAGAGGAATTAAGGGAGGGTTTCAAAAGTTCACGAATACAAAGTCAGTAGGCAACACAGCAGGCTTCAAACATTCAAAAGTGGGTGCATGAGTAGTCAACAACATGTATCATGGAAATCTAGTGAGTTTACTCCAAACAATGGTTCAAGGTCTAGTGGCTTTCTCTTGTGCAATCTGGGTCAAGGGATGCGCTCACATCCTGAAATTCCTGCAAAGGGACCACCATGACGTTCTAGGGGTTAATAAAGGTGTAAGATTAACTTCTAAAATTTCTGTTTACTCTCTAGTGGCTTTCTCTTTAGCCAAATGATTCCATTAGCAGAATGACAAGAAGAGGCTGACATTATAATACATCTCCAAAATATCTGGTAAAGCAAAATTGACAGATGAGATAAGAAGAGCAATCAGCCAAGCTCTTGTAATAATAGAGTCATACGAAGAAACAGTAGAAATGCTAAAAAGACAGACAGCAATGTCATCAGAGTGAATTGGTCCTCTTTCTCACACGGCAGTCAAATGCTGAGTGACCATGCATAAATTTGGAGGAGATAAACAGACAGGTATTGGGACTATGGTACAAAGATTGTGTATGCTGCAGGATTGATAGAACAGGATATCTTGAGAAAATGTGAAAAAATGACCTTGAATACCCACTAATTCACCAAATCAAGTTCAGTCAATTTGATATAGAACTTCCACCTTGCTTCAGGCAATCTGATAACAAAAGGCCAATCAAGAGAGAAGACAACAACACCAAGGAACTTGAAAAGAAGTCAAAAGATTGAAAACAAAGCTGAAAAAATGAAGGATGGACGGGAGGCAATACATAGAAGAGTAAAGAACCCAAACAAGCCAAATCAAAGAATTCAAGTTGTGAAACAACAACAACTTCAGAAACATATTCTGTTGGAACAGCAAACAAACAAGCCTCCAAGAGATTGATGGCTAAATGATATGCCCAAAAGGGAACATCCTAGGATTTTGCTACAATGATTGTCGCAAAATCAAAATTCCGACTTGGAAGATGAAGTAGATGAAGACAAGAAGGAATTTGAAAAGTAGATGGTAACATGCAGAGCCTCAGGGTGGGCCTGGAGGCTGGCGCAAGAGTACGATTTGAGAGAGAGAGTACGATTTGAGAGAGAGAGAGAGTACGATTTGAGAGTACGATTTGAGAGAGAGAGAGAGAGTACGATTTGA
>JALLAY010000015.1:0-31146 GCA_036939635.1 Cyclotella baltica | reverse complement strand
TTATTGACACCTTCTCTTCTAGAGCACATTCTCCTGTGTCATATTTAGGGAATCTCTGTGCGTAACAAGTGAATGATGTGCTCCTGGGTCCATTGATTTGCATGGTGTTGTTTGTTGTCCATTGACATGCGCACTTCTTGCGAAGAAATCGCGAGAGTATTCATTCCTACCATATGTAGTAATTTCAATTGGGAATGTAGAATTCGTCTTTATTGACACCTTCTCTTCTTATGGAATCTCTGTGCGTAACAAGTGAATGATGTCGTTGTTTGTTGTCCATTGACATGTAGTCGACTGTGTCAGCAGCCAGGAGCGCGCCGGGATGAAACCTTTTTGCTTTTTCCCAATTAAATTCATTTTATAATTGATACTCGAGTTGTAAGTTGTCCAACAACCAACGCTAAAACATCGACCATGTCCCCTTCATCAAACCCACCCACAAACAATGAGGCTCCAGCTCCAACCACCAACGGGCCAAGCGTATTCACTGTCCCAACCTTTCGAACCGAGGAAGAGGAAGCCGCAAGGGCAAGGGACATTGACATTACAACTCTCACCCAATCCTCCATCGAGTCTCTCCGTACTGAAGATCCGTTCATGTTCTTCTCCATCTTCAAACCAACGGAACATCATACCAGGGATACCGATACGGCCAGTCTCCTCGCGGCGGTTCAAGGCGGTGGGATGAATGGAGGCCAGGCGTCAAATGTGGTCGTGAAGCGCCAACGTCGCATCTCCGTGGAGAGTGATGATATCTCTGCGTTGAGCAGGATGTTCGAGGAGTATGCCAATGATGCTGAGTTCTTGGCGAGCCTCCAGAACGATGAGGACGGTGGAGGCGATGTGACACATGGCAATCGCAATGGCCAAGATGAGGAGGTTCAGGATCGTGATGGATTGGAGCAGCCTCAGTGATTCGGGCAATTGGGCCTCAATAAGTTGAATTTGTACCGTGAAGATGGAAGAGTCCGTTGGTTGTGTACCTTCGCCATGATTAGAATGATTCGTAGATCTAATAGCTAGTAGAAACAATATTTTCGTATTGGTATTGTTGTTTAATCTCTTGAACCATTCACAAAGAATTTTAACCATAACAGAGATAGGCCAATCAAAAAGCGTTGTGCCTGACGTCCTCTCACCTCTCACTCGATCGCGTAGCCTCTGGCTCTGTGTTCTGTGGGATAATTGTTTTTAAAAATCCATTCAAAGGTTGATGTGAAAGAAGTCGTTGACATTTGTGCAAGTAAAAGTGCAAAGTACGCGAAGAATCAAAGAAGTTGTCAAAGAATAACGATGCTTAGCAAAATGAATGAGCTGTCGCGGTTACATATGTGCAGAATTGTGTTGGGCTGCAAGTCATCGGATCCTTTTAATGTCAGGCAATTTATTCAATACATTGGCAAATTCATCGAGACTGTCCGCGTAGATGAGTTTTACTTCTTCAACTGTCTGCGTTGCCTCGTTTCCATACTCGCATCAAAAGAGTATGAGGAAGAATTACGGGGAGATGCCGCGTTTGTCGCCAACGTCAACAAGCTCTTTGATCTTGTAGTTGAATCAATTCGAGGTAGTGCGGCCACTGTCGATCGGAAGGAGCTTTTAGAATTAAGTTTGGTTGCTTTGAACTTGGCACATCGGCAGAGCATGCTATCAGCAGACACCTCGATCAATGTCTTTCAAACATTGTTGTCGTGGGTGAGAGTCTGCGTTGAGAACAAGGACAACGGGGCCTCGTTAATTCATCTTGCTGCAGTTACAGTTCTTGGCCTAATTCAAAATCCTCCGACTTCTACATTGGAAAACGCTGATAATTTAATCGAGGCGGTCAAAGAGCTGGTTCAGTTCTGCTCGAACGAAAAGAGCACTTGTCTTGAACCAAAAATCAAAGAGGACATGATGAGGCTGGCAATTGGCCTCCTGAAACTAGTCGAGGGCAAAGATAAATCGAGTGATGAATCAATGGATAAATTTCTTGTGAATTGGTCAATCAAGAATTTATCAGGTCAAGAATCAAACAATTCCAGTGCCTATTCGACTCTCTGCCTTCACCTCTCGATTCGATACGTAAACCTATTATTCAAAGTCAGATCGACGTCAAAGACTATCAGAAAACGAATACATCAAAGTGATGAAAAGAAAGCAAAGTTGATCAATAAAATACTCACATCTGGAGTCATGACAAATTTCATTTGGCTCCTCTTGCATCCAAACAATGACATAAGTACCCTCAGTGAAAGATTGTTACGGAAATTGATTGGACAAAGGGGAGACAAAGCGAAAAATGATTATTCAATTTCATTGAAAGATCCTGGCACAGTAAGGCTGTTGCTACAACAATCTTTGGTTCCAGCCATGCTTTGTATGAAGAATAACAAAGTGGAACCTGCGAGAAGTCAGTTATTGAAGAATATCATCTCTGACTTGCAGAGTACAGTTATTGCTCATGGCATAGAGGAATTTATTGACACAACAATTCCGGAGGCATCGATACTATCATGCACCGGCCTCCTTTTGATAGCAATGATGCCAGCAGTGGAGCAAAGAGAGCCTGAATTCTGCAAAGATTTCCTAAAGAGCTTAGTGGATTTTGTTTTGGGTACAGTTTTCGGCCAGCCAAACTTGGAGGAAGGCATGGTATTTTGGAAAGCTATTGAATTCATTGTTAACAGCACCTCACGGCCAGATGATGTTGAAAAGAAAAACAATGATACTGCGATGCTTCAAGATGAGCACCTGCTTTCGGGTGATGACCCTGTAGTAATCTTGTATGGTTCGTCCACAGACGACTCAGACGAATTGGTTCGAATGGAATGTCCTTCTATTGTACAGTTGAGACGTCTGGTATCCAAGCTAGCGAATCATGTGAGTTGATTTTGATCCTCTGGTTAATCTGAGAAGTTGCAGGTGTTATCTTATGCATTGTTGTTGTTGATATTCTAGATTGAATGCCAAGGACACGAACCTCTTCCGATTATTCGTGGGACAGCTCCTTATGATGTATTGGAAAAGCTGGTAAATGATGCATCTTGCTATGAGCCACAGACTCGTCAAGAGCTGCTGGATGAAATGTGTTTTACAGGCGAAGATGTGTTGTCTATCGATAAATGTTTGGAGTTGCTGTATCTTGCACACACATATGCTGCAAAGGAAATCAAGCAAAGGTATTCAATGTTGTGTGAGATAAAACTAGAGCCAGAGTGTTCAATCAAAGTGCTTGAGACTGCTGTCAAATCAGAGGATCATGAGCTGGCAAAGTCTGCGTTTCGACTGGCTTGTGAGAACATGAACGATTTGATTAATGGTAAAGAAAAAGACATTTCAGAGTTGCTGTCCAAGATCATTGTGGCGTGGCTTGAGTTGCCGCTGTAATAAAAGCAGTCAAAGCTTAAAAATCAGGTGTTATGTTTATTTGCTTTGAGGTAAATTATAAGAAAGCAATATTTGATTTACGACCACAATTCCACCATTTACATAACCACCCATTCATCTTAACGAATCATATTTTGTAGATACATGGCCAAAGTGCCACCGAGTTGTGCATCAGTGCTTTTCACGGTAACATCCACACGACTCTGCTGCCCTCCGGGCAACGGAGAAACCTTGCCATGTACCAAGGCCACTGCTGAACCACCACCCGCCATGCATGCGGCGATGCCCTCGTTGGTTGCTGCAATCTCTTCCACTTTGTGCATTCCAGCTCTTTCGCAAAGAGCCATGAATTTTGATAAGGTACTGGCACTGATAGAATTAGGTACGTTAACGGGGTGAGTGGATGGGCATTGGCCCCATCGTTCACCAAATTGGGGTGTTGTAATGACTAGAGGTGCAACTGCTACACCTCCGAATTCAAATTTAGCTGAAGACATAGCATCGGGAGATCCGAACGAAGACAACGGAGCCGGGGCTTCAAATCCATCGAGAAGTCCGGCGTCTGCAAAGGGATCAATTGCTGGCGCTGGAGCTGGCTCTGGTGCAGGTGGTGCTGGGGGAGGAGCAGGTGCCGCTTCGACTAATGGAGTAGGTGCAAGCATGTCAACAGATGAAGGCTCTGCAACAGGCACAGAAGATGTTGCGTCCGCACCCCATGCACCCATATCCAACAAATCGACCTCTGGCGCAGGGGCACTCACGGCAGGTGCGGGGGCTGAAATAGGTGCAGTAGCAATTGGAGTTGCTGCTGGAGCTGGAGGACTAATCACTGGTGTCATTTGAGGCGTGGTCGCAGAAGCAGGAGGAGGTGGCGGCGGCGCCGCTGCAGTCGCTGAAATGCCACCAAACAAGGCAGCAGCCATCCTCTCCTTCTCAAGTTGTTCAGCTGTCTTGACAGGAGCAGCCGGCGGTGCGGGTGCAGCAGAAGCACCGAAGCCGCCATAGGAAGCAGGGGCGGGACTGGCAAAACCTCCTCCAACGCCAGTTCTGCCATATCCGCCCTGAGAAGCTGGTGCGGGCATGGTTGGAGTGGATACAGCCGCTGGAGCAGGGGGCGCTGGAGCTTGCTTTCCCCATACATTTGCCACATTTCTTAATTGCAATGAAGGCTGAGCTGGGTTCATAGGCTGAGCAGGAGCTAGGGAAGGTTGTGCAGGGGAACCAATGCTTCCTGGTGGTAGAGGGACATTTGCTGATCCTCCTGGGCCCATATTTCCGCTGCCCATGCCAGCCATCCTACCCTGACCAAAAGCAGTAGTTGGTTTTTCATAAGGTGTCATTTTGAAGGCATTTGCAGTGTCTGATGAAAGTGAGCCACCGTAGTAGTCATCGTCGTCGTCATCCTCTGGTTTTTGATAAGGACGAGCCCCGTTAGCCACAGCCTCTGAGACAAGCCCATTGAGGAATGACAAGTTCTCATCAACGTCTACATCTTCCAAACTAGCATCAACAGGGAAAACCTCTCCAAGCATATGTGGGGCAGTGGTCAGCAAGGTTTGGAATTCAAGGCATCTCTTTTGTGCATCAGGGTCGGAACTTTTTGTGTAATCATCCACCACTTTAGCAGCAGCCGCAGGGCAACTGCCATACTGACTAACCATTTTCATAATGGCTGATAGAATGAGACGACGAGTCGATGGTGCCCCACCACCGAGTTTGGCTGTATTTCCTGACTGAAGAAGTTTGCACATACCATCAATAATAGCATCTAATGGCATAAGAGAGCTGAGATATCCATATTCACCAAGCACCCATGCCAATGTTTCCACAAGCACACGGTTCATACGATTGGGTGCACTAGCGAGCAGACTGACATAAAGCTCCACAGCCTGCTTTCGCAAAAGCATATCAGCCTCATCATCCCCATCCTCATTTCCAGTCCCCTCTGCCACTAAACTCATGAGATTTGTAGCCACCGCAGGATCAACCAAATCACCAGCAATCTTGAACAATTCCGTAACCGTCCTGACATACCATCCATTGTTCGGGGCATAACGCTCTGCAATGGTACAAATCTTTCCAGTCAAATCCTTCTTCAAATAAGGATCCGTTGACCCCCTTAAAAAGTGCAACAACTTTTCCGTAATAAATTCCACATTCACAGGATTGGTCATCCTATACAACAAATCCAGCGTCTTTCTCAACAACGTATCATCCTTATCCTCCAAACATTCAATGACTGCCAACTGATGCTCCGCCGCATACTTGGGATGACGTTCCACAATAGAAGCCAGGCCGGTAACACCCAAATACCTCAAGTTCTGAGACCGTGAGGATAAAAACCTCGAAATGCTTGATCCTGCCGCATCCAACAATACCGGATTGGGATAAATGACAGTAATACAGCGAATGCATTCATATACGATGGCATTGGAGGCGTTAATCCCCGCTTCTTCGGCTTTACGTAAACAATCTCCCAATATTTCATACATCCCCTCGGAAGCTTGGACGTCATTCTTTCCAATCACGGACAAGATTCTTACGATTTTCATTTGCATCCATGGCGCCGGGATACGGTGATAATCGTACTCGCTGGGGAGACGCCTCTCACAAATTTGTTTCAATATGGAAATCAGGGAGGGGACCAAATCTTTAAACGGTTGAACATTCACACGTGCCAATGATTCAATTACGTTAAGTGTGGCACCCATAACACCGGGATCCCGATCGCAAAGCATCTTACGGACTTTTTCAATCAGATCCGATTGTGGCACGGCATCAGGAGACAATTGATGGAGTCTGTGTAATGCCACAATAGCCTTTTTCCTTACAGTCTCAGCATTGTGATCTAACAACCCGATAACTTGGGTGCTGACAGTCCCTACTAGATCCGAAGTGATGAGACTAGTAACGGCAATGAGAGCTCCGCAGCATTCAAGGAGGTTGGAGGAGATGAGGTCACGTTGCATTTGGTTAACTAGCATGAATCTAAATTCGTGTTCGGGGGAGAGACAGTTGGAGCAGACCATGTAGCCTGTGCGTTTGTGGACTATGGATTGAGAGGCGGCTAGTTCCTGGTGTGTTATGTTAAGAGAATAAAAAATCAGTAAGACATGAGAATAATTAATGCATTGAAATAAAGAGTCTGGGCACAACAAATCAACAATTTAAACTGACAATCAATGTGGCTTACGATTAACAAATGAACAATGAACCAATCAGCAAAAAAGACATTACAACAGAATTAAGACAATGCAACAGCAACCAATCAATTAAATTCATTTGCGGTATAATTAATCTCACAAAAATAATGAATCTCATCAGATGAAAATTTGAATCCATACAATAAACAAGTAAAGACAGACAACGAGTGCACAGAATAATGGATCATGTGAATTCACAATCAATAGACGAATCAAATCAGCCAACACATAGCACACGATTAAATTAAATACACAACAGGATATCAACACAATCATAAATCCAACTCACCACAGCCTTAATATACCCAAAACTACCATCATGCCCCAACATCTCCACATACAAAACCCTAACCAAAAACTCCCTAGCCTTTTTCTTATTCGTCGTTAAACTATTCCCCCCACCCGCCACACCTCCCCCGGGTGCACCGGGAATAGCTGTCGTAATCGCACCGGGTTTGTCATTTTCTAATTTTTTCTTTAGTACGGCAATTTCATTAAGGATTATACGATCTTCTTCTTGTTTGGATTTGGATTCACCTATGGATTTTATTAGTTCGAAGAACTCTTTGGAGAGGTGCATTCCTGACATGGTTGCGGTTGTTTGTTTGAGGGGGATTTGTTGGTCTGTTTTAGGGGAAGGCGGAGACGAGATTAAGAATTAATATTTCACTGTATATAATACTTTGCAATGGAATTATTTTTCACCTTACTAAGAAGTAATGCTTCGTGATGAGGTCTGTTGAATTGTCGTAACTTAAAACGCCGTTGTGTCCATGGTCATATCATCGTTAGTTGACAAAAAAGTGACTCTTATTTGCTCTTATGGTTGTTTGGTTTCTCGAGGTTTCTCGACGCTCGCTGATTTGGTCTGGATTTTGTGTAAAACTAAAACCAAGTCAAACCACTTTTTTACAATACTTGACCTTTTTTCAAAAAAAGTCAGACTACCTTTGAGAGTGATCCAGCAACTCAATTCTTTGATGGAGTAATCCAGCAACTCAATTCTTGCATCCGACTATTGACAATTTACAATGTGGCCCCAAATATTGCCTGGTGCCATCCTATTAACAATGGGCCTCTCTCTTGTGTGATACTACTACCATGCAGTGAGACTTCATTATCAGTGGCCATTGAGCTCTGCTGTCACATATATTGGTTTATTCAAATCCGACCACTCAATCTAACGCTGGACTGCTGGACTGAATGTATTTTTTCAGTATTTCACTCATCATTGGGATTCTTGGTGTAAACCATTTGTTACACTGCTAGACCCTTTTGGGTGGAGGACCAGAAAAAGGAGCCGATTTTGGGGTTTTTAGCAGTCATGGGATCCCGATTTGGCCCCCTAATTGACAATCGCCGGAAGCAGTTTGCGACCACATATGCAATGATAAGGTCCTTCCCATTCAATTTTTGGTCTCAAAATGTTTCCGGCTCCCCTCCTTCATTGCGTCACTTTTGGTCTGTTAACGGGTACTTTATCAGCGAATTGAACCCGTAAACAGGGCTAAAAGGTCATTGGGCGGATCTGCCAGTCTATTAGTGGTACGTAAGAGTATTAATGTGCTAAAAATACATAAAATAAGCGATGTTTAAGCACATGATTAATTATTTAATTTTCAATCGCTATGTTTTCACTAACACTAATGAACCAAACCAACCAAAACTGAACAACCATGGCGTCGACACCTTCTCCCTCGATACGTTCCCCGCACCATTGCTTTGTGAGTAATTGACACCGCTCCCCCCATCATACACACCATCGCCGATAATCCGACGGTAAGTTTAACTGGTTTATTGTTGATTTGTACACTCTCTTGCTTTCCCTCACCCCGACCCTTTCATCAACGCCGTTTCAATTAAATAGTTTGCCGGCCCAAATTACGCCACGTTGGATTACACATCTTGCTAATAAATTGAAGCCGAGCCGCCGCTGTCCCTTCGTCTCGACGCAATCGTTTTGTCGCTGAATCCCCGGTTAGTTTATTGATTGTTGCATTGTTTTATTAAATTCAATCCTCCCCTCATTGGCATTTTTGATTATTTTCAATTAAATAGTTTGCGTCCCGTCACGCCATCGTGGATTAAGAAGCCCCCACCAACAACTGAGGCCGAGCCGCCTCATCGACCCCTTCTAAAAACATCTGCCGAGCGGCGGTTACCCTTGGTTAGTTGGTTAATTGTTGCATTTTTTCTTATCTTCATACATCCTGTCAATAACAAATTTGATTTTTTCCAATTAGATTGTTGGTGTCCCATCACTGAATTGGCCATTACTCAGTCCCCACCCACAACTATAGCCGAGACAAAGCATCAACCTCCTCTAAAAAGCATCGCCGACCCGTGGATTATTCTGGTTAGTCCATTTTATCATTTGTTTTACTGCCATGGCCATTCATCCATCCATTAACTCATTTCATTTCTTTCAATTAAAAAGTTAGGACGCCCCATCACTGAATTGGNCCTACTTGATTCCGGTTGATGGACCTTTCCAGTTTTGCCAACAGATCCTTTCTTAAAGCCCAACTCTCACAACACCAGAGGAGAAGGTAAACTGGAATGGCCATGAACAGGAGATATTTTGATCAAGTTCTCACTTGAGTTAAAACTTGACATGGCTCCCATTGTTTTCCCTGCATAATCAATTCTCATATCGATGTTGAAATCATCTCTCAGAATGAAGGAGATGTATCCCCCGAGGTACTTAGAATGTGCTGGATAAGAGACAAAACCACACCATCTACTTGGATGTTATTTGTCTCAGTGCATTCTTCGTACAACGTAAGTAAGCTCGTTTGACCAGCAGTTTCTCCTCTTTTTTGACTCTTTGTCATTGTCATTGGCAACGAGGAGATACTTGCTGTCGATTCCATTTTCAATGGCCAGTTGTTTGAAATATTGGAGAGGAGGGATGAAGATGCATTCAGTTTTTGATTTCTTGAAAATAGCTTCTTACTCTCCCGTTTCTGCATTGATGACGGTCTTCCTTGTCCCAATATATGCATTTCAAGTCCCAGTGCAGTCGGTATCTGTTGCAAAAGTCTTAAACCATTTCAATCTGACCTCTGGAGACAAAGAAAAGTGCCTCGTCATGTCATCCACATAAATTATGCCGTTGATGATTCTAACCCTGACAGCGCGAGATCTACGGCACTTCTTGATGTTGTGCCGGAGAATTTGACCTTCTCTGTACGTCTCTACACTTTCACACAGAAATTCTACTCTCTCCATGTCATTCTCAGTTTAGATGATTTCAATTCGACCATCCACTGCATCCAGTAAGAAAAGAAATAGACTGACAGTTGCATTGTTACCTTGCCTGATTCCTAAACTTTGTCCAATCTTAACTTGTTCATCACCCAGTTTACCTAAACACGACATTAAGGTCTTAGTATAATTGGGCTATGATCTCGAAGGGTTTTGGTGGGCACTCCGTACTTCTTAAGCAGCTTGATCAGTAGCTTGTGATTTGCGGTGTGTAAGCTTTGATGAGGTCAATAAAAGCCACATGGGTGGATAGATTGTGTTTGAGGGCGAAGCTCCCTTCTCTGCAGCCAATTTCCAGAGTGCCATCGTATTGAAACTTTGATCCATACTTGTCCAATATCTTGAAAAGACGGTTGTTAATTATACGACGGAGTACTTACGGCACCACGTCCATCAAATTGATGCCTTTGTAATTGTTGGGGTCCATTTTATCTCTCTCAGCTTTTTGGACAATTCCCAGGAGGCCTTTGTGCCAGCTTTCATAGTCTTTTCCTTCCGAAAATTCTACCACTAGATTGTAGATGACTTGCCTGTTTTCATGATTGAGAGCTTTGATCAAGTTAGGAGAGACACCATTCTCACCTCCCTTTTTGTCATTCATTAGATCATGTAATGACTCTTCAAATTCAGGGTAAGAAACACCTACATCATGTTCATGGAGAGTCGGCTTGTCCTCTAGCTTGTCTAGAATCTTGAAGCTGACATCTCATTGTTGTAAACTTTTGTGAGGTGCTTTTCAAGGATCTTCATATTTTCTGTGTCGTTGGTGGCTAATGATCCTTTTCATGAAAGCTTCACCTTTTGAAAGGATCTTGACTGTTTCCCATGCATCTTTTGGATTGAAATTCATATCGTGAATTCTCTCTGCTAGCGCATCGGCCCATCTCTCCTCAGCAATTTGGACTTGGTCATCTATCCAATTTTGCAAATTCTCTCTCAGTTCAATCTTGACATTTGCTAGTTCTTCATCATTCAAGTTTTTGTGTTTGATACTGTGCAATAGTTTGTTCCTTTCTTTCATTGCCACCGTTAAGGTTTCTATGTTGTAGTCAAACCAACGCTTCTCTGGTTTATCAGGCTCTGCTGCAACTTCATGGGCAGCTTCTTAGAGAAGGTCCATGATGTCATTGTAGTCATCAAGGTGGCCGATTCTCTTGCTTACGTAATCATTGAAGCGGGTGTTGGTTTCTTTGTCAAAGGGGATTTCCCTTTCATTTGGTCTGCCGCTCACAAGCTGATTGTATTTTGGTTTGCATAGCCTGAGATTCCATTTCATACAGACTGCTGAATGATCTCTACTGACTCCACCGTCAACTACTTTGCAATCGGTTGCTTGTTTAGCTATTTGCTATCATATCAAGCATGCTTTTCATTTGCTCTTTGTTGAAAGATTGGTGAGTGACATATTTTCATGCTCAAACTATGTGTTCGTGATTTTTAGTTCAGCACATTGGTATGTCTGGATAATGTCAATACCTTTGGTGTTTCTGTATTTCACACCAAATGGTCCTAAGACATCATTCAATTCTTCGCTATCACTGATACCCATTTGTGCATTCATGTCTCCTCCCATAACTGCGTCATATTTATGATGCGCTTCTTCAGATAGGATCACATTTAAGACAATGTTGAACTCTTTGTATAAATCTTGTCTCCAGGGATGATAGACTGAAGTGACAGTTTGTGTCCGGGTGCCGGGTGCCAGTAGTGCCAGTTGTCCTGTCATGCTACATTTGATTTCACGTTGCAGAGGGGAGTCGCGACCGACAAGAAAATGCATAGTCGTTTCGTTCACGAGAACAATTCATTGGTTTAGATAATATTACGTTGTTCTTTGGCGGTGGTTAAATTAATATTTGGCTGTCAGAACTTGGAACAGCGGCCGGGGGGGGCAACCAAACACGTCTGAAAGCACTGTCGACGGCGGCTTATGGTTAATGGCGTGTACGTGTTGGTGTGGGTTGCGATTATGAACCCCTGGAAGAGAGGCTGGTTTGAGGGTTCGTCATGGTCCTTTCATTTCTTTTGATGGATTTGGAGATTCAAAAAAGGCGCCAATTCTCGGGGCTCATTTTGTCGAGGTACGAACGTGGTGCGAAGGGCGATCAGAGTGAATCCTACGTAGGAATAGAACGATTTAAAAGTTAGGCAAGATACGAAGCAAGGGCCATCTCCGATAACCATAATAACTACTTAATAACCAACAAACAAAAAACCAATCAAACATCAAACCACTAAAATAACTTGCAACGAGTACTCGTCATCACCATCCACTACAGTCATGCGGCGGCCACTACGATCCACAACAACGCTCAATCGGACTCGCCGCTCAGCAAATGGCATGTCCTTAAATTCAATACTTCAATTGAGCTTGTTGATGGCATCAATTTTGAATTTTGTATTTTTGTGGAGTATTTATAATCAAATCGGCGGGGGTCTGTTTGTTAGCAACGGTGGCAGCAATAGTGATAGTGTCGAGGACTGGGGGGTGTTTGTTCCTGTGAAGGATGAAAAGGCTCAAAAGAGGACAGCGAGCAACTTAAAGGGGAGAGCTGAAACAGGTTCAGCTGAACTAAATGACAAGGAGCATGCAATGAATTCATCCAAGCAGCGATCAGTTGCAACACAAACTGGACCAGCCAAGAAAAAGCGGTCTAATTCTAAGAAGCCAACCACAAAGACAAGACGACCGCATATATCCAAGAACGAGCCTATTAGACCAGCAGCCAAACTAAACAACGACAACTCCAAGCCAACACAAAGACCAACAACTCCAAAGCGAACAAAAAGGCCTACTACAGGCAACAATAATGTGCAAGGTGAACACGAGTCTCGTGAACAAGCAGGCGAGAAGAAAATTCCATATTCCCGACTAGCCATTTATAATTCCACCAAACCCAAGCCAACACAAAAACCAAGAACAAAAAGGCCTACTGCAAGGTAGACACGAACACAGAACAAAAGGTCAGAGCAAGACCCAAGAAGGAAAGGGGGCAGGAAATCAAACAATATCGACAAAAGGCAAAGTGTTGAGCAGTCTCGAGGAGGGGGGGGGGGGGGGGCAGAGCAGGCGAAAGGGGAAAGAAAACCCCATATTCCAAACTAGCCATTTATAATTCATAGATAGTACTGGCGATGTTCAAAAGGGCAAAGTTCAATCTATCGTATTATGTGTCTAATGCATTTAGCACAGTGTTAATGCAACCTGTGATGTTGGATTAGTCTTGTTGCATGGTGATAGCAATCAGTTAATGACCTAGGCCGAATTTCTACTTTTATTGCAGAATACTCTGTAACTTTTATCCTGAACATTGCTTTTGTAATTTGCTACATGTTTGGTGTTTACTAAAGGAATGCAACACCAATACAATATAATACAATAAACAATCAATAATGTAACAGAGCAAAAGTTGAGTGTGGTGACCTCACAGCATCCTCAAGTACCATACAATTACTAAATTAACGGACATTTGACATTTGATCCAAGATGGTTGGGTTCCAAATTCGCTATCTTTGTCCTTTCTCGCCTATTGTAGATATCATCAAATTATTTCATTAATTGCCTGTGTGCTGCCAAGCAATTGCTGTCAATCGCAGCTAAGAAATACAAGAGTCATTCGGCGCATCGGCATGTGAGATTGTCCATACTCAAGTCAATTCCAACGTATTCACAAAAAAATATTATTCTCAGTACAAAATCTTAATATTTGACAGATCATTCAAACTCAATCAAATATTTACAGAGCATTAAAGCAGGGTGTGGTAACACAATGTTGCAAGTGACTGCAGTCCAAGATGCCTCTTTCATAGTGCCAATGCCTGCTGCTGAGGGACCACCATTGATTGCAGTACCAGCTCGTTTCTCAAAATTTCAGTGTAATCACATAAAATACATCCTCACCTCTCTTTAGCTTTAGGAACCCCTGGCGTCTTTCACATATTCTGTTGCACCAGATTCATCTCATCATTGACCATCCTCAAATGCCACAGTTGTGTAGACATTGAAAGTGTAACTGAAATTCAGTCACAATATCAATAATCTGATACTTTCATTTCTTACATAATAGCAAAGGCTATTGGGAAGTTACTAGGAACACACACAAAATATGCAAGATAATGTTAAATCTATTGATAGTTATGTAGTGTACTGTATGATATTTTAGTTATGAATTGTTAATAGAATTTTACACAATCTAAAGCAGAATTTTTTGTAATATCATGCGCTTGAGCTGGTTTCATTGCACTAAATTTCTGGAATTGTGGTTGCAAGTTGTCATTTGGGGTGATCCATTTGTGCCAGGAACCACAAACAAACTCTTGGTTTTACAGAAATGAGATAGTGATATGAGTCGGTCACCTGTGGAAAATGAATGCTCAAGCTGACTGGGTGAGTCATTATTTTTTGGAGGGGATGGAATGCTTCTTGCAAAGCATAGAAGCATCCATCCCTGGGGTTTGACAATTGAAATTCATGCTCACTTTATTACATGAATAAGTATTTTGTATAACATATAACAACATGGAAAATTTTTTACTTGTAAATCTGTATATCATCAAAATCAATGATTGTTGTGTTTATCATTGCCCCTCTCTTTTTTCTAACTGCCTGAAATCGATGCACCCAATGGATATGAAGGAAGAATTGGATTCAATTTTAGCTGTCCAGGTGTAGTTTGATTGTTATATGTTTTTTTATTTCCTGCAACCCCAACACTCCGCTGCTCTCTTTATCCTCAAGAGAAATTGAGAAATCAATTGACGGATTCAAAAATGGATGCATGCAATCCAAAGCATCGAAACAACAACTCGCCAACAGCTTTCATCAGAATTGCCATTAATTGTGAGTCAAAGGCAAGAAGCAATCCACTTAACACTAAAGCCGCATCTCTTCTCAGCTAAGTTTCGTGACATTCTCGGGCAAGAGGGATTCAGCACTGCAAATTTCAATCAACAAGTAAAAATTATTCAACCACTTGCCTTCCGTTTCAACTGTTATGGGTTGGGTGGAGGGCCAGAAAAGGGGCCAATTTTGGGGTTTTTAGTCATTTTCAGGATCCGATTTGGCCCCGTAATCTACAGCAGCCTAAACACATTTCAGACTAGATATATAATGATCAGGCCCTTCCCATCTTATTTTTGGTCTCAAATGTGTTTAGGCTCCCCTCCTTCATTGCGTCACTTTTGGTCTGTTTACGGGCACTTTAACACCGGCTTGTACCCGTAAACAGGGTTAAATGGTCATTGGGCGGATCAGAATGTTTATTAGCGGTACATAAGTATACAGAAATCAGATAATATTGCATAAATTACGCGATTTTTCACGATGGAGAAATTTATATTTTTATTCACGTCATATTCTCCCACGCTAATTCACTAAACCACCAAAAACCAAACAACCATGGCAGCGACGACACCTTTTCCTTGAACTCCGCCCCCCGCACCAACAATTATCTGTGATTGATTCCCCTCCCCCCATTATACACATTATCGCGGATAATCCGACGGTAAGTTAAACTTGTTTATCAATAATTTGTACACAATCATGCTGCGCCTCTCACAACAAACCTTCAACGACGCCGTTTCAATTAAATTGTTGCAGACCTCAAATCACGGCACGTTGGATTACAAATTTCCAAACAACAATTGAAGCCGAGCCGCCGCCGTCCCCCCTTCTCGACTGCATCGCCCCGTCGACGATAATCCCGGTTAGTTGATTAATTGTTGTGTTATTGATTTAAACCCAATCCTCCCCCACTGATATTTTTGATTATTTCCAATTAAATAGTTGGCGTCCCATCACTAAGTTGGCCATAACTTAGCCTCCACCAACAACTGAGGCCGAGCCGCCGCATCAACCCCTTCTAAAAACAATCGCCGACCCGCCCATAGCCTTGGTTAGTTGGTAAATTGTTGTGTGCTTTTGTTATCTTCATTGTCATCTGCAGTCCCCCGGAATGCCATTGGTTCAGGTGAGTAAATGAATATTCAATCACCATGAAATAACTGTTGAAGGACATTATCTAATTATTTTCTTTTCAGACCATCTTGCAGCAATATCTGAGCATTTGCACTCAGAGGAATGCAGTCGTGTGGACAACACTGACAAGGTACCTGCTATTGTAGATTTGGGAGTTTGTCCTGAGACAGGAGCTCGCATCTACGACCTGCATGAGCGCCGTGAATTATATTTCTCTGATAGAGAGATTTTAGAAGATCTCACCGGTCGCAGCAGGATTGGAAAAAGCAGCATTCAAGAACCCCATCCCGTGTGGGCATCAATTGTGGAGTCCACAAAGTCTGGAAAGCGTCCCGGTGGCATCAAGGGATCGACCAAGCTCATCAGACGATGCAAGTGTTCGTGCATGAAAAAGATGAAGGCTTCATTCTGTAGTTGCTCAATATGTGAGCGTGCAAGAGATGCTCTACGGCGATATGATAAACTCCGTGTTGGGTGGCATTCACAAGCCAAGAGCCAGAGAAGGAAAAGAATTATGGAAGATAAAAAGGCGGAAGGGATGTCAGATGAGGCAATATTCCTTTACATCGAGGAGAACCCTCAACTCCTCCTGTGCAACAGTTGCAATGGAAAATGTGGAGAAGATTCGTTGTATAGGAAATTCTCCAACGATCTTACACCATGTCTGGAGGCCTTGCTATGCAGCAAAGTTCATGTACCCAACCTCGACCTTCCCCGACTGGATGACAACTTTGAGCCTACAGTTGATGAAAATGGAGTGAGCCAGACTGATAGATTCTACTGCTATCAGGAGGAGTGCAGTTACGGTTCGCACGTGAAGCCAGTCAGAAATGATGATGGCTCATTAACATATCAACCACTGTGTGGATGGGATGCTGTGTTTGGTGATATGCCCTTGCACGAAAGGTGTGAAAATGACCCGTGTGCTTCAGAGGAGATAACTCATAAAATAAGAGCATGTCCGGATGAATACAACTACAAGGGTAAAGTAACTTGGATGGATTTTCTCAAAGTAAGTGACATTTGTTTGTTTGCTCATCAATAATTCCATGAAAAATATCTCACTCTACAGCTGTTGTGCTGTTCTAGGTGTCTCGTTCAGAAGAACAACAACAGCAGAATCAGCAGGATGAGGATGGAGAATATGGAGGAAATGATGGTGTGAAATTTCAAACAGAGTGGTTGCCGGTTGAGGGTACAGTGCCAGAGTTTTTCACCCATCTCATCCGCTCACTTGAAGCTTACATGCCACACCAGTATGAACTCAAACTATCTAACCGTGTTGGCAAGTGTGCTGAACGCGCCTTTCTGGTTGAACCAGTAATCAATCCTACGTGCCCAGATGAATTCAAGGGGGTTGTGAATGAAGTTGTAGACTTCAGCAGTGACATCAATGCCAAGCGCCAGCATGATCTGACTTGCACATTCCCAGAGACTCACAAATGCGAAGTACATCACTTGACTTTTGATCCAAAGTTTGTCTCTGTAGAGGAAATTGAGCAAACTCATCCTCGATCGGCAAAGTTTCTGCGGAAGAGAAAAATCAAGAGACTTTTGAGGCCTGAAAATGTTGTTGTGTACTGTTTCAGCAAGGCGAAACCAAGCGCAGCTTATAACCAGCAGGCAACAACCAACATCATTTCCATCCTCCAGCATGGTAAATTGCCAGATGGCAGCAAATGTGAGGCATTCCTTGATGGAAAGCGTATTCCTGGAGGTGATAGGACAGGGTTTCCAGATCTGCCAGATGGGAAGCTATCTGAATGGGATAGTATGGAACCTCTGTACGCAAATGTCAGGAGGTGGAGACGTAGTCGCGATGGTTGTGCTGCACAGTATCAAGGCAAGATGGCTTTCCGGGGATGGCAGACAATGAAGGCAAGGCATGATTTGATCTGCGAGGATCGCCGAAAGGTAACTATGCATGGGAAGGATGTTGCTGATGGCGATGGATCTGCAGTGAGCGGGATGGTTCGTAACTCGTTTCTGGATAATTATGGAGGTGGGACTCAGAATCTTGTTCGTCATCTAGCTTCCAAATACCCTCACCCGAACATTGAACGAAGGACAAGATACTATGGGTCACGAGGCCTTTATTCAACGACCAGATACATTTATATGTATTTGCCAGCTGATGGCATTGATGATAGGATTGTGGCAGCAGAGGGGGGATACCCTGGATCAAGTAAAGACCATTATTATCGGTCTGAGGGTGCAGATGCTAAGTTTTCAAGATTGGTGCGCAGAGAACGTGCCTGTGGGTGTCGACCTTGCCTATTGCTACAAGACTCATGCACTATGACACCGATAAACACTGAGTTACAGACAGCGAAAACAGCAAGAGCAACATCCGTTGTTATACACTCTTCTTGTCCATCACCAGATGAGCGCCACACACGGAATTCAAGGAACCCCTTACCAGAGTTTTGTGAGGGACTAAGTGTTGGTGACAACATAATTGTTCGAGTGGCAGAAGAGGAAAAGGAAGACAATCCTGATGAATTGTATTTTGTTGCCAAAATTGAAGAGAAAGCCAGGAAGCTAGAAGAAGGTGGGGTATACAGTGCTGTCCAGTTCAAAAAGAATGATTGGATTGTTTTTGTAAGGTGGTATGAATTTATCCCAACAAAGAAGAACAGGAGGGGTGATAGGTTCTACAAGAAAGGGTTTGCACAATGGATTCCTTGTGGTTCTATTATTCGCTCTTTGAAACAAACTGTAACTGTCAGGTGGTCTGGTGGTTATTATCAGCTTAGTGACGAATTGAACAAGCATATAGTAGACCAGGGAGATATAGCATATTAACAGATAATAATGCATTAGATAATATTGAATAATAATTGATTTGATAGAGGAAAAAAGTAAAAATCTATGGTAGGAATTGAACCTTGGACCCAAAAATCTAAGGTGGGATTCGAACTGTGGACAAAAATTTTCACCGCGATTACTTTACCCCTTGGCTAATCCTCAGTTCTTAAATGCCTTGTAGTACCCTACTTTGTTAACATTCTTTAGCCCTCCACCCGGCAGATGGTGCTGGCAATGAGACTATTTCTCAACAAATCTAGCTGATATTTCACNATACAATTGAAGTTAGGCCGCCCCGTCACGCCATTGGACATTTCTCAGCCCCCACCAACATCCAAGGCCGAGACGAAGCAGCAATCTCTTCTTAAAGAAGCAACCTACCGGGCGATACAATTGGTTAGTTCATATTATCATTTGTCTTGCCGCCACGGCCATTCATCCATCCATTAACTCATTTGATTTTTTTCAATTAAAAAGTTAGGCCGCCCCGTCACGCCATTGGACATTTCTCAGCCCCCACCAACATCCAAGGCCGAGGCGAAGTATCTACCTTTTCATCAGACAAATCTCCAACCATAGATAATTCAGGTGAATGCATTGGATGATTAATTTTTGAACAACTGCCATTCATCCATCCATTGACACTTTCATTTAACTTTCAATTAGATATTTTGACTCCATCATTCCGCTGCACCATATACTATGGGTCGTTGCAAGCAATGTGATTCATGTATCTCTGTCATTGAGTTCAGGAAGAACAACAAGGGCAAGAAGAATAGGAAGATATTGGATCAGTTTGAATATGCAAATCCCTGTGAAAGTCCAACTTCAAAGCGGGCCCGCCTATCTGAGACAGAATTACTGCTCTCAGCAGGTTGTGGTGGTCGAGTAAAGGGAGAAGTACGCCCTATTCCTACCCCAGATGAAATCACTTTACAACGAGTAGAGCGACAATCACGCCCCAAGCATAGCATGATTGAGGATTCTGTATTTGATCAGGATGCATTTGATGAGTACTTAGACCTTATTGACATGTGCACCAAGGAGGCGGATCAAACGACTTCAACAGATGTCAAGGCAGAGGCACCAAGCATGATCCGCAAGATGAGGGGATTGTTGGATCCCTCCTTACGAGATGAGGTTGATTATTCCGAGGCCGTGAAAGATAGCAGCAACGTATTGGTGCAGTGGTCTAATGGCTATGCGGCTGGGAGTAGGGCATTCATACCAGATCTCACAGATCGTGACCTGTGCTATGCCGCATTGAAAATCTTTTCTTGTGCAGAGGATGAGGCTAAGCTAATACCGAAGGAATTTGTTGAAATGTTTGGGGATGAAGATGGTGTCGGTATTTACAACCAAGTTATCCTTCTGATTGGAGAGGAAGATAAACAATGTCTGCCTCTTGTGAATTTGTGTCTACGTGCTTGGATGCGAATGCTGTCGAGGGATGTGAATCTCTGGGCTGACTTGACCCATCTAGACTTTGACAGGGGGGTAGAAGCAGAGCTTGCTAGGGCTAAAGAATGTGGGTTCAGTGGAAAGACAAGTTATGAGATGCTTATGGCAGTCTTTGGAGAGAAGTCACAGTCTACTTTGGATGTGAAGAAGCCTAGGTCCACACCAAGACAGATGACACTCACATTCAGTAAGCCGAACCAAAAATCATCCCAGGTTCGAAAGAACATGCCATCAAGACAGCTTTCATTGGTCAAAAAACCACCACCCCCAAAAGATTGCACAGCTAGTGAGCCTAATGAAAAACCTTCTCACATTCGCAAGAGCAAGCTAAAACTGCTTGGAGAAGCTGTGAGGAAATCTTTTCATAACTCCAACGTGCTGCGAAGCCAATATCGCTATACAACTCAAGCCAACGAGGTGATTTCTGCCGCACTGAAGGATCACAGTGAAGGCGAACCGAACGAATGGGTGCTACGCTCATGCCGTGATGCGGCACGAAGAATGGAGGATATCCTTTTCTCAGTAGGTGACGTTGAAAGGCTTGTTGCCACCCTGCGTTACTTCAAAGACAGACCGGCTGTGCGTGAGCTTGGTGTTGCCCGGGAATTGATGATCACGGATAGTGACAACTCAGACAAAGACTTGAACATATATTTTTCAAAGAGAGAGAAACTAAACGAAACAATTGTCAGTGGGCTCAAGGTGAGAAATAATTAATTAATTGATTGCTATGATACATGCGTTGACTGAATCACTTGCTGTTTTTGGTGACTCTCACAGGATTTCCTGAGTATGTTCCGGCGTCAACGCAATGAAAATGACAAAGGGGGTGGGCGTCGTAAAGAGGAAGATCAGAATGCATACGATGCTGTTATGGCAGCTTTGGTTAGTGGTGATCTAACCGCCAAGAAGCTAAGAAGAATACTCGCACGAACATTGAACGTATCTCATCGTCAGATCAAGAGAGCTGAGAGCATTCGTCGGAACATGGAGGATATGGATAAAAAAGGATGGATTCGCAAGAAATCAGCAGTTCCAAAAAATGCAATTGGCCTAGGTGAGCTAAACATGCCTACAATATTATTCATTTCTTGTAATGCTGACTTCCGTTGTGTTCTTCCTTTGCCATCAAGAGCATCGCATTGCAATTTCTGACTTCATGCACTCCAATGATTGCAGTAGGGTAGATAATACAGACAAGGTGCCAGTCATAGTAGATCTAGGTATTTGCCCTGAAACGGGTGCACGTATTTATGATTTGCATGAGCGCCGAGAACTACTATTTGACGACAACGAGATTCTAGATGAACTCACAGGAAGGAACAGATTTGATCCTAGTAAACCTCATGGTGCCCACCCCACTTGGGACAGAGTTGTTCAGTCAACTACTACTGAAACACGTCCTAAAGGAATCAAAGGATCAACCAAGCTCATTCGTCAGTGTAAATGCCCATGTATGAAGAAGATGAAGGCCTCAGTTTGCAGCTGTTCCATATGTGAGAGATTCAAGAGTGCCCTTCATGTGTTTAATAAACACCAAGTGAGCTGGCGTCATCAGGCAATTCAGAAGAGAAAGCTCAAACTCATTGAGACACTAAAATCTCAAAAGATGACTGAGAGTGAAATTAAGCAGTATTTGGATGATAATAAAGAGATGCTTCAATGCCAGATGTGCAACGGAATTTGTCATCCAAAGAAAACTTGGCAGACCTTTGCCGCCTCGCCATCAACATGCATGTCAGCCTTGCTCTGTGACCAAGTGCATGTTCCAGCTCTTGACCTACCTCAGCTTGATATAAACCTCAGGGAGGATGGCAAAATGAATGAATTCAAAATCTACCCAGAAGAGTGCTGTTATGGGGTGCATTGCCGTCTAGCACGACGTGGATCTGTTGGAACCTTGCGCGAGGTCCCAGTATGCGGTTGGGATGCTGTATTCTCAGAAATGCCACTTCATGAGAGATGTGAGAAAGATCCAACAACTGGAGAAGAAATTACTCATCGCATTCATGCGTGTCCTGATGAATATAGTCGTGATGGTACAGTTACTTGGATGGATTTTATCAAGGTGTGTAGGTAAACATGTTAGAAATGAATACGTTCTATCTGGGATGGTTTTATTCACACATTCGGTTTCCTTTTCTTTCAAACCATGTTTAGGTGGCCAGAACATCCGAGAGTAAGGTTGATGATGACGATGAGGATTATGCCGGCGACTCAGGCGTCAAGTTCCAGACAGAATGGCTACCAGTTGAAGGAACAGTCCCAGAATTTTTTGCACACTTAATCCGTTCTATGGAAGCATACTTCCCCCATGTATATGAGTTGAAGTTGTCGAACCGCGTTGACAAGTGTGCAGAGCGTGCATTCATAATAGATCCTGCTACGAAGGATGACTGTCCGGAGGAATTCAAAGGAGTTGTTTCGGAGGTTGTTGATTTTGCTAGTGACATTCATGCGAAGAGAGATCACGACTTAACATGCAGCTTCCCCGAGACACATAAATGTGAAGTCCACCATGTCACATTTGGGGCGAAGATGGTATCAGTAGAAGAAATTGAGAAGGATCACCCACGTGCCGCAAAGAGAATGAGAAACAAAGGTGTGGATAGAGTGTTGCGGCCAGAAAATGTAGTATTCTACTGCTTTAGCAAGGCAAAAGCCAGTGCCGCCTACAACCAACAAGCTACGACAAATATCATGTCCATCATTAAGTATGGTGTGTTGCCAGAAAATAGCAAATGTGAGGCTTTTCTGGAGAGGAAAAGAATATGTGGTGGTGATCGTGCAGGCTTTCCACAGCTACCAGAAGACAAGCTCTCGGAATGGGAAGGCCCAGTGCCGTTGTATCCAGATGTGAAAAGATGGAGACGCAGTCGAGATGGATGTGCAGCCCAATATCAGGGTAAAGGTGCTTTTCGTGGTTGGCAAACAATGCAGGCACGCCATGGAATAATCTGTGAGGATCGGCGGAAAATATCAATGCATGGCAAGGATGTTGCCGATGGTGATGGGTCAGCAGTTAGCCATATGGTTAAAAATTCTTTCCAGGATAATTATGGTGGTGGAACACAAAATCTTGTCCGGCACCTTGCTTCCAAGTACCCACGACCAAACATTGAACGCCGCACACGTTATGCTGGAGAGAAGGGGATTTATGCATCTTCACAGTATGTTTATATGAGTCTCGAAGAAGATGGAATGGACAATAAGATTGTGGCTACTGCTAAAGGCTATAGTGGATCCAGGAAGGACCACTACTATCGTTCAATGGGAGTGACAGAGGAATTCTCTCGCTTGGTGCGTCGGGAACGTGCTTGTGGGTGTCGCTCTTGTCTAAGGTTGCTGACAACGTGCACATTGACTCCTGCAAATGCAGCAATGAAAGCGGGTACTACTCCCAAGGAAACTAGTGTTACTTTAGCTCCAGCTCGCTTATCACCAGAGGCTCGGCATACTCGCAATGCAAGGAACCCACTTCCGGAATTTTGCAGAGGTTTGGCTGTTGGTAAGAATATTATTGTTCGTGTGTCAGAAGCGGAAAAGGATGACAATCCAGACGAAGATTATTTTGTTGCAAGGATTGAAGAAAAAGCTATTCAGTTGGAGGAGGATGGTTTGTACAGTGCTGTGTTGTACAAAAAGCATGATTGGATTATTTTTGTGCGCTGGTATAATTTTGTACCCTCATATAGCAACAGTAGAGGAGACAGAGGGTACACAAAAGGATCACCTCAGTGGATCCCATGTGGATCAATCATAAAGAACATCACAGAGCCAGTTACTCTGAAGTGGTCTGGAAAATATTTCAGAATGAGCAAAGCACTACATACTCATATTGAGAACCATGGGGGCATCATTTTGTAGAGTTACTATGTCAATGTAAATGAGTACAAAATTGTCATAAATAATGTGTCTCTATTGCATTAATAAAATAGTTGCAAAGGTCAGGAATTATGACTAACAATAGCAGTTTCTTTTAAATCACGCAAAAAAATTTCTGGGATCTGAACCTTTGACCATAAAAATACAGGATATCCTCTGACCACTGTGCCAATCTAAGATTCTTAGTCCTCCATTTACCATATATTTTGTAGCCTTTCTCTGGCCCTCCACCCACAATGCCTTGATTCTTTAGTAATGTTTTTTCTGAAGCGCGGTTGGTCCCTCATCCACCCGTACAGTTTTTTGGGTATGGCTATGATGCACTCCGCTCCCACCTGTTTCAACAAGGACTTTATCCTAATGAACACAATCACTATCATATTGCCAAGTTTCATTACAATCAAAGGAATTTTATTTTTTGGCCATCTTGGCACGGCACCCTCTATTTGATTGTTTGTTGTGACCCTCTCGTTCCCGATTGATTGTTATGTTTTTTAGATGGTGGAATCCATCGTTGGAAGGTGGTTTCCAGGCCGTGTTGTAACTGACGGGCCCCAGCCATCTTCTCCAATTGAAGCCCCACAAATTATTCCCCCTCCGCCCCGGAAATTCTGTGGCTCCTAAGGCCTCCTCTGACCCAGACCTACCGCCGCAGATTGATTGTTACGTCTATGGCCGGTAGGAGCCCGCTTGTGGAGGAAGGAGGGTGTCACCTTGGTGTCATTCATACCCTTAATAATAAAAGTTTCAATTAGATTGATATTTTTTGACCCCAAATCATCTTCAACAGTACTCACATGACAACAAACCGGAATCAGACCTAAATCTGGACCTATCGAGACTCACTCTCACTAGAACTGGGAGAGTCTGTGGTGGGTGTGGTGTAGAAGCTGTCCGATGTGGCCGATATGTTTAGGTAACTGAATGCGGTTCGGTTCGTTCAACGTTCGACGCTGCGGTTCGATCGATACCCGCATTAAAAAAGCTTCGGTAAGATCAAGATTTTGAAATGTTGTTACCTTTATGAAATTTATCAAAAAAAAACGGAGTCAATTCTTCTATTGATTTCTGTTTTATCCAACAGAAGATACAACGCCAAGAGATCAACATAGAAACTCCATATGAAAACAAGTCCTGCTGGATTGGCAGGATTTGTTTTTAGCGATATAGTTTGAAAACTAAAAATACGACAGGATAAAAAATTGGGGGATAGAGAGGTAAAGTGACAAATTCTAGAAAAAAACAAACTTGGGATTGGGAATGAGTAGTATCGTATGAATTGAGATTATAACTCAGCCATTTGGGAGTCAATTAAGTGCAGGACAAGAGTCTTAGCAAATTAAAGAGGAAGACTCTGGCCAATTTAAAGGTACAATTGCTTATTATTGCGTATTATACTACAAATTTCAATTAAATGCAACCTTCAAGTTTTAAAACATTTGAGATAGCAAAAAATCATGAGAGGAGCCATAGCTGATACACGTGCGGCAAAGTTGAGTTAATTCTCTTTGTAGGCCACAGCGTTTTTGAGAGGTGTGAGGCGCTCTGAATGGAGGCAACCTTGACAAAGGGTGTGAGAAGTGTATCTGCTTCTTCTAGCATAAAAGAGGCTACACCGCGCCCTAGATAGGGATAAAGGATACCTATTACCTAGATACTAATTTTCTACGTACTTACGCGAGTAGATAGGCACCCCCAAAGGCACCCAAACAGCACCACACCTAAAGAAACAACCCGGAACCAAAACAACCATGGCGGACGCCCTCCTCGACGACCTAGACGATCTTTCTGACATCGAACCAGAAGAAAACTCGCCCAGCGAGGACGAAGAAGAATCCGGCGAAACCAACGGCGAGAAAGCCACCGAACCAGACCGCCACAAACGCCCCCGTCTCCTCACCGACCCCTCTCTCCAATCCCACCTAGCCGCCATCGCATCCGCTCAATCCCTCGATGACACCAAACCCTCAGCTTCGAATGAAACCACCAAAGATGCCGAGTATGCCGAGCACATGTTAATTTTATCGTCTAATAAGCACTTAGTCTCGCTCCAACAGGAGATTCACCGCACGCATCTCGATCTTTGTAAATTGTACCATCCTAAATTTCCCGAGTTGGAAGATTTACTCACGGATCCTTTCCAGTACCGTGCCGCTGTGGAGATTATCGGGAACGAAATGGATGTTACTTTAGTCAATGATAAATTGAACGAGGTGTTAAGTAGTAATCAAATTATTACAATTAGTGTCGCTGGATCCACCACCTCCGGTCGCCCGTTGACCGATGAAGAAATGGGAGAGTTACACTCCACCTGTCTGTATTTGGATGAATTGAAAAAGACTCGAGAGTCATTAACCTTCTTCGTCGAATCGCGGATGGAACGATGGGCACCAAACATATGTGCCTTGATCGGGAGTTCTTTGGCCGCCAAGCTCTTGGCCTCAACGGGGGGATTGGCAGAGTTATCCAAAATACCCGCCTGTAATCTGCAAATTCTTGGAAAAGCACGATCTACCTCCTCAGCTCGAGCGGGTATGGCCACCACTTCACGAACACACGCGGGATATTTAATGGAATGTGATTTGGTGGTTGGGATGCCAAATTATCTAAAGATGAGAGCTGTCAAGGCCGTGGCGGGGAAATTGGCATTGGCGGCACGGACGGATCATGTGAATGTTGAGACGGGACGGAAGAGATCGAGTGAAGTGGGGAGGAAGTTTCATGAGGAGTTGAGAGGGAAGTTTGTCAAGTGGGAGGAGCCGGATAAGGCTCAGGTTGTCAAGGCTTTGCCGAAGTAAGTTGCATTTGCTTATGATTTTATCTTTTTGCATATGACATGTCTCATTCAGTTTTAGAGATCGCATATTTTGTTCATGTTTGACTCTGGGAATCTATTTTGGAATTGTGGAATTTCGGTGCCAATTCAAAATGGATAGAATCATTTTTGTGTCTGTTTAGAAACCAAAGAGTTGATGATGGAGTGCCCTGAAGTATTTTGCTAGAGAAACCTCGTGGAAAAGGTTCAGTGGCACAACAAAACATCTTGCTAGGCGGACTTTAGTTAGGGAGTAAACTTGAAGGTCCAGCAGGAGTACAGATCGGCTGGGGCAAATCTGATGAATTTGGCAGCAAAAACTTCATGACGCTCCACTGGCTTTCCTTGGGGCTGAGCAGTTGTCAAGCCAACTTATTGAATGGCACAGAATCTTGATGCATGTATATTTTGCTTTTTCTCATCAATGCATTCAAATTGCTCTCATTCTTGATCTTTCGGACAGTCTCTGTTGTGTGACCTTTGTTTGCCTTGCATGTTTCTGCTGTTTGATTTTTCTTGCCATATTATGAATTAGCAGCTTTGTGCTCTGGATTTTTAAATGATTCAAAAACACTTAATCTTCTAACCCCATCAATGTCACCTTGATTTAAGACCCGACTTAACAACGAAGAAGAGACGTGGTGGCAGGCGCATCCGCCGTTTAAAAGAACGATTCGAGGAAACAGAAATGATGAAACAAGCGAACAAACGTGCCTTTAGTGTAGAAGCTGGTGAGTATGGAGATGATGCAATGGGTCTTACATTGGGTATGCTCTCGACGAAAGAGGGGGGTGCTATGCGAAATACGGTCGAAAAGAAGAAGATGAGACATGCCAATACTAAAGCTAGTCGGAAGCGTGCCATACAGATGTCATCTGGAGCAACGAATGGATTGGCTTCGTCTATGGTGTTTACTCCTGTGCAGGGTTTGGAGCTGGTGAATCCTGATGCCAACAAAGAACGTGTGAGGGCAGCCAATGCTAAGTGGTTTCAAGATCATGCTGGGTTTCAATCTGCTCTTCCGAAGAAGAAATAAATTTCATAACACCTGAATACCTACCAGCCAATGGCTGCACACTTCAATAGACAGCTATGCCAACTTTATGCCCGCACCAATTATCTTAGGACAATAATTTCACTACTGAAGGGTTTTGTTTAATAGTTTCAGATATATATGATTCCAGTATAACTCTTGCATGAAACCGGTTTAAACTTCACCATTCTAGTTCTGCATTTTCTGAAACAATTACCCATGGTGGTATGGGTCATGCTTACAGCCATTCAAAGTCACTAGGGGTCTGAGGTCTGAGTGGCGACTTAAAATGATGAACGGAGGGAGTTATCTGAGAGATAATTTTTATGTGTATCAATTTCGGCTCAAATATATGACTTCTAATTTCAGACAATTCTTTCCCTGATTTGCGAAGTGCACAAATCGACAAGACACTAAATAATATCAACAATGCCAATAATTAATTGTCACAAATGACACAGCACATGTCAGAGAAGATTCAATTATTGTCACAACGCCACTCTTTACTCTTCATCTGACCAAAAGAATCAGCAAAATGAAAAGCATTATGACTCTCCTCTCAAACAAAAATAACCGTTCTCTCAAACACGTTCCCCCATCTCTATTGCAGCTGTAGTTTTAATGAGATGTGAACAATAATTATGGCTAGTAAACAGAGAGTCTCATCTCCGCTACCCACAATGTTACTGAAATTGGCAGGTTTGTTACTGATACCATTGTTGGTCTTGCCTGTTACAGTCACAATTGGTGTATTCAGTAGAGATGAGAAGGCTGACAATGGCCATGGCACATTTTTTTGTTAAACTCACAAAAAGAATTGTTTGTGAGAAGAAATTTGTGAGTTTGCGAGCATCTTAGAAATGATGAGATTCTTACAACTTCTCAAACAAATTTGTGAGAAACGACAGCTAAGAGGGTATTCCACAAATCCTGGAAAATTTATTCACAAAAATCACACAATTTCTGGGCAAGAGAAGTGAAAAATAGGGAATTTATGACTACTACATTTTCCAAATCAATTGTCTTCAATTTTAAAAACGTCAAATTCGCACCAAGCTAGCTCAAAATTGACGCGCAACCATGCTCAAAATTGACCGGATCGTGCTCGAAATTGATCCGACTGTTAGGCCGAACCATACGGTGGGCATGAACACGAACCTGAAACCGATTTGACGGTCTCAGGTTCATGTTCGTGCGGAACTGCCGTCCATACGGGCGGTATTTTGAGCACGACATGAAATATTTCGTGCGCTTTTCCTGATCTTCCTGCGGTTTGCACACGAAACAAAAAATTTCGCGTGCAAATTGGATCGACGGACGCGAAATTGTTGGCGGCATGTTTTTAGGGACATGTGGGCTTTCGCGCATCCGAATTTTGGTAGGCTGTGATAAAATGTTAACACTAAAGCCTCTTTCTCGAATTATTGCTTCGCAAGTTTTGGGTTCTTAGGTTCAAATCTTATGACATGAAAAGTCACGACCAACTATCAAAGAACTTTCTCCGTTTCACCAATTTGAATGTGAATTTCAAAGAAGAATTTTGGGTTCGCGTCGGTTCGCTTTCCAGCGACGATAAGGATGGTGAAACACGAACATGAACCGGTCATGAAATCTGTGTTTCATGTTCGTGTTCGTGCGCAACCGTATGGTTCGGCCTTAGATTTGATTCACAGAAAATTTCATTAGGAAAGATCAATTGGATACTTTGAAACTTGTTGAGGTCAAGTATATTTACCTCACTATGTCTAGAGGAATATTACCACCAAACGTTTTGGCACTAACTACTGAGCTCACTTCTATGATGTTGCATCCCAGGAGCCTAAAAGATGCCATGAAATTCTAACCAACTCAAACACTAGGATTGAATAAGAAAACGATTGCACTTGACCATCAGAAGAAGATAGCAACCCAACAGCTTAAAGCTTTTTTATTGTCATTCAGATGTTACATGAGATACCAGCTACAAAAAAATCCCCAGAATTTTGCTTGCTGCATCCTGGACTACCCTAGATGAGCTTATTTTAATTTGCACAAAAGCACTGAGACTCATAATCAGGTGAGCTTCATCACCTCTGTGGATTTGGAGACAGCCAAACTACTGAACAGATCAGAAACAAAATATTATGAGCTATTTTAAGCTATTGCATTATGTGGTTTGGAATTTTGAAAACCAAAAGTGCACCAAAAGTGTGTATACAGATTTATATCCTCATCTCATTGACTTTAGGTTGGTCTGTGAATGTATATTAGGTCATGAGTATTCACATATTGTTAGCTGGTATGGTTGTTGTAACACCCTTACCACAACTATCCTCATTAAGCTTTCCTTTGCTGTTATTTTGGCCATTGATAATGCAGTTAACGGCTTCTTCTTGGCTTGCAAGTTTCACATTTGGATCTTCTTCCACATTTAGAAGTCTGTGTACATATATGACATTGTGAGTATTTCTTGCACTTGTACACTTGAAACAAAATCTGCAGAAACATACATTAATCAATAGAAAACGCATTGAAGTAACCTAAAAATTGGCATTTAGAAAATTTTCACCTCCATAAACTGGTTCTGCTTTTATCGCTAAAAGATCAAAATGAAATGAAAATGACTTAAAAATCAGTGAAAGAAATGTACAGAACAAAAAATACACTACAATGTAAAATTATTTACGGATAATATTAAGAGATGGGTTGGACATCATTAACCTCTTCAACTCCAACTTCATTCTCATCATCAATTGACTCAATCAAATCCATGTTGTCTTCAGTAACAAGTGGCCAAAGCAAAATCAACTATGTATTACCGGCCTAAAGTCATAAATTGTGGCAGCAAATAATTTTATCCCTGTTTTGCAACAGGCAACAGGCAAGCAATGAAATGAGCGAGCCACAGCTGGTCTTAATTATTACAAGTAGATAAACAGATGATAATGATGGAGATTGGAATTGAAGGATAAGAGAATAATAAATTCGTGCATGAACCTGAATGAATGCAGAATGTCATGAGATATACTTTGGGTGACAAAGGGCCATCAGTTCCGTAACAAACACAAGATAAATGTTTTACAGGCACTGACGCTGTCCTCTTCAATTTATGAGTTCTATATTCTATGAATGAGTGTCAGAATTGTTGTTCGACAGATTCAAAAATGACAGCCAACAATCCTCTGAAGGCGAGTTGATTGAAATATAAGAAACTCATTACTCAGTGATGTGACTGGGTAAAGGATAAACTTGTGAATCATTGCACCAGAAGCTTGCACAGAGCAATAATTATTAAGCAAAGGTCCTCAAAATATATAATCACATTACATACAAGTTCCATAAAAAGGTT